>JAUPFV010000003.1:52164362-52261862 GCA_036936605.1 Limnanthes douglasii subsp. nivea
ATTCACGATAAGATTTTTTAAAAATACAATGGCATGCAACCTGTATTATTTTTGTATAGTGAAAAAACAATATTGTTTCGTGTAATTGAAGACACTTGTGAAAATATGTGTTTTTTGTCGATGTTAATGACTTGCATAATACATGTATTTCACTTACGAAAATATTGTTACTTGTGAAAATACATGTATTTGACTAATGAAAATATTGTTACTTGTCAAAAAATAAGCTGTGAACAATTTGTAAAAATATGTGTATTTCCCTTGAAAAAAGACATTTACTTGTGAGAAAAATATTCTTTTTTATTTGGTTAAAAAAATCAATTGTGAAAATAAAAGTTACGAATCACGTACATAAATGTGTGTATTTCACGTGCCAAAAACAAGTTATAAATTACTTATGAAAATACATATATTTCACTTGCCGAAACATATTTAATGGTAAAAAAAATACTTAATGTCATCTACTAGTAGAAATAAGTACAAACCACTTGCGAAAACAACGCTTTAGAAAATAGATACGAATCACCTATAAAAAATTTGAAAATAAAAAATTTACCAAAACATATCACCAATAAATTTTTTTGTTCGTTTAAAAAAAATAAAGCATCAATTATATTCGTTTTTTAAATTACTATTATAAAAATACGATAACTTAATTTTTTTTAAATAAAAATTTAATTTTAATTTATTGTATAAAATTTCTAATGAATATTTTAGATAAATAATGTGTTGCAAATATTTATATTCAGGCATATCTCTAATTATAATGTAATTGAAAATGTAACTCACTTAATAATTAATTAATTTTTCTAATTTTTTAGGAATTACTCTTCAGTATGATTCTTATCAATATTTTATTCCTAAGACCATTTCAATAACTTTGTATAATTTGGTCAAGTATAAAGGATACAAGTCTCTTATTCTATATTTATCGTTTTTTTTTCTTCGGAGGGAACCAGCAGCCGCTATTCAGAGTGCAATGAGCGCGCACAGGGTAAACCATCAGCTTGACGCAATAGCCTGCAAACCAACGCCAGAAGGTAAACCACATAAGGTGACAGGCTCAGCCGGGAAAGTGTATGTAGAGGGACTCGAACTCATGACATTTGGTCACAAACATGTCTTACTCAACCAACTCGGTTACCCCCTTTGGGGCATTCTATCTTTATCTATATTCACATTAATTGGAATAATAATACTTTGGTAGGACAAAAATAAACATTATTCAGAACTTCCGTGATAATTTTATTTTCATGGTGCTTTTAATCTATCCTATAGGGACTCTAGACATGTTGATATAGAACTAAACCTCTTTGACGACCTTAGGAAACTTTAGAAGCGTAACGTTTGGATCATAGGTGAACATTCTCTAAGACTCTTATATGGACTCTTCAAGTCAATCCAAGAATTGAATCTTCATTAACTCTTGTTTGGATAACTCTCCCCAACTTACCAGAGTTCATGTATACAACCATGATATAATTTACAATATAGATAAGACTTTAGGAACACCTCTATCTACATGGGTACTTAAAAATAGAGAAAAATTAAATTGTTGCAAGACATGTATTGAGTTGGATGTTTCTAAAACTGTAATTTACAAGGCATGGGTTGGATTTGGAGCCAATTATGGCTTTTGGATAGACATAATCTATGATAATATACCCTCATATTATCTAGAATGTAAACAACTTGGTCATAATTCATCCAACTGTAAAAAATCATTAATTAACAAAGATGTTTAACCTTCTAGGAATATCATCCTAGACTCATACCCTATAGCTACTATCCTCAACAAGACTCTTTCTAATCAAAATGGAACATGGGTTCCTAAACTCAGATATCTAATTATAAATGGGAAAAGCCATAGAAAGTTGATACTTCTCAATCGGTACCATATTTTACAAAAAATGATAATACTCAGAAGGCTCAAAAGCTTAAAAAAGTTTTTAAACTGATGACATCTTACCTTCCAAGCAACATACTCATTCTCCATAATTTATAGAACATAACAAGCAAGAAAATCCTAAGGTTCTCACCAACAAAGAATAACATCCCACCCTTAATAGTTCTGCCAATAACCAGACAAATATAGAGTATGATACAGAAACCTTAGAAGTAATAAATTTAGAAGTCATGGAAGCTCTTTAAACTATATGATTTAGGTAATATATTTTCCTCAAACAATGATTTTGAAAACCTGTATATATAATCAAATTCACCCAAACAAGCTTCCACTGGAAGTCTCCCTATATCACAAGCCAAAGCTATTAATGGAAAATAAATTAAGAAAAATCTTAGTAAAAAGTCTAAAAAAACATAGATCAAGCCAATTAAAAGATTTTTTACCACCAATGCTCTATATTTTAAAGGCCCATCTAGACCCTTCAATCCTAATTCTAAATTACAGTCTCAATTTTAAACTAGAGTATTAGGGGTGTTGGCATTAAAGGCTTAAGAAGAAGACTTAAATCAATTACCAAGGCAGAAAAGGTTGATTTCGTTGCTCTCTATGAGCTTATGCTATCTATGGACAAGTTAGATGAGGTTGTTAGGTTTTTAGGATTCCAATTTGGCATTGCCAACTCTAGTAACAAAATTTATATATTATGAAAAATGATACTATTGTGGACATTATATCTAACCATGATCAATTTATTCATCTTAAAGAATTATCATAGAAAAACGAAAACTCAAAAAAATACAAGTCATTGATTTAAAGATATAATTGAGTCCATGGTACTTGAAAATGGATTTAAAGTAGATTATCACAAAGATATCTAATATCTTATAACAAAGATAAAAAAGGTCCAGTAAGCAAATATTAATCGGGTTTACCTACAAAGTTACAACTTAAAACCCTTTATGGAGCCACTCTGATAATGAAGTTCTTTTAACTGTTTAGTCATATCTTGGTGTCTGTTGTTTTCATTCTTATACTTTCATAAAACACAAAGACTAAGAAATCATGATTATATCTTATTTTCTCAACTTAAGAGTTATTCTTAGCCATAATAGTCTTAATGAGTTATTACTAACAAAGTTCAAGCATGTTGTATTACCTAGCATTCTTCTAGCTTGCAGAATTCTTGAAATTGCATGAATTTACCATAGAAAAATGGAAACTTAAGGAGATGCAAGTGATTGATTTGAAGATGGAAATGATTCTATGGAACCTGGAAATAAAGATGAAGTAGATTTTCACAAAAAACTTGTTGTGGATTTGTCAATGAGTCATGAGATGAAACTTAACCTAATTACTGAAAAAAATCAGTAAATAAAAAAAATGATCCATGGCCTCAATTGAAAATATATTACATTTCTAGCTATCAATAATACTTGAAGCTTGTATCTCTATTCAAGATCCCACAAATTAATCCATCTTCCACCTCAAATCTTAGCTTTGTCATAAAAAATAATTGCAAAACCAACTATAATATTCCAAAATGTCTAATATCCCAAAACATAGTATTTATATAAGTCATTTCATCAAACACCATCCGTGTACTATCTTTTTTAGGCTAATGGGAATTCTATTAATAAAATAATACCCATATGGGTTTACAAGGGGAGCACTTAATATATGACTAAGTTAGTCAGCACAATAGGTGGTGCCAATGCTAAAAAACAAAGTTTTAAATTCCCTTCAAAATCAGATTACCTAATAAAGACTAAAAGAGCTTCAATTGAAATCAGGAAAATCAATTGACATCTCAATTATGATGCACTTTCCGAAGAAATCTAAAGCTTAAAAAGAAAAACATATTGATGATTCCATGCTTTAGAAAAGCTTCCTCTAACGTTTGGTAGAAGATGCTGATGGAGAAATGATGAATTGATACTACACAAAGTAAATTCATTTTTAGGACGTTTGCAAGAGAATAATAAAGGGGATTACTGAAGTCATTAAAGTTTAGAAATTTCCCTGACGTATCCTATTCCCTGGCTCTCGAATTTAATAATTTATTTGAGGTATGCATAAGCATTGTGAGAGTTAAAGAAGAGTCTCATTTTTCAATTCTGCATCCACCTAGCCAACCAGTTCGCAGCTTTGTTTTGGGTTCTGCTGATATGCTTGATTACATAGATGGTTTGATAAGATTACAGCAGTAGTTAAGGATACCACCGATAGCATTGGAATATTTTCCAGTAGCTAGCATGTTAACGACGAGCTATCCGTTTCAATACCTATATTTGTGAGGTCATTTTGGTGGCAGATAAATAAGGCATCTAGTAGAGCTCTGACTTCAGTATAAAGGGAAGATAACTTGCCATAAAGACGACCACGATCATAGATTAAAATACCTAAACTATTACTGATTATTATAATGCCACATGATTCACTATTAAAAAAGGGAAGAGTCGCCAATATTAACCTTGATTCTGCCAATAGGTGAGCATGAGAGTCTTCCGATTGATGGGAAAATTATAGCAACCCATTTTTTTAGAGCATTGGTGAAATGAGACCAGTGCTTGAAAGAAAGGAGGTTTGCTTGATCTAAACCATAAATAATATGGTTTATGTAATTGATAGCAGTTTGGCATCCGAAATTTGATATTTCATCTTTGCTTTGTTTCTCAGGTTCCATATAACCTAGAAAATTATCTGGGAAATGATGAAGCTAATGTGGACCTTCTTATCCGTAGACTAGAGCCAATTTCTAAGCATGTTGTGGATATTTATGAACCTCCCATATTTGATTTTGAATATGGAAGAAAAGTGACTCCAAATTCTCCACGCTATGTTACATTCCACAAAAAGATGCTTAATATTTTCTTGATTGCTGCAGAACGGGCATTTGATGCTAATGTAATGTTTCTTTTCTAAATGATATCATCAGTAGGTAACCAGTCATGAAGCATTGTACAGCTTAGGTAAGAACATTTACTATGGGTAATTATGTTTATGATCTTGCCAAAGAGGTTAGATTGATTATGCTTAGTTCTTAGAAATTCCCAAGTGTTTTTAAGGTTGAATTTACAATTCTTTGATATCATCCAAATGATTAAATCAGTTTGGTGAGCATCGATAGAATGGTTGTTGATGTTGATCATGTCACTAGGGGATAAAATTATGCTTAACTTGGAGACATTCCAGCCATTATGAGTCCAATAGTTTGAGACTTTGTCGAGGATGTATCTACTGCTATTTAAGGAGTTGTCAACATTGATCAGATGAGTTTCTCTGATCCAAGAATCCAGCCTTACATCAATTTCACCAGATCCTATATTCCATTTAACTTTGGGCTCAGTAGCATCCTTAATACCAGCTAATCGCTTCCAAACTTTAGAGTTTTTCTTAGTTTTGAAATCTACAAGAAGAGGATGATTGTTGTTGCAATAAATGTTATGGGTGTATCGGGACCAAAGATATTTATATTGTCTAAAGTTAATCCAAAGATTACAAGAAGTGGAGTCTTGTAAATCCTTCAAGTTTATGATCTTTAATCCATATTCAAAATAGGTTTTGCAAAGTTTTTTCCAACTACACTAGTGAATCTTAGAAGTATCGTCTGTAGAACCCCAAAGGAAATTATTCAAAATCTTCTCTATTATATCAATTATGACATTAGGTAGACAATTACTTTGAATCCAATAACTAGGATATAGCCATAAGAACAGTGTTGATAAGATTGAGTCTACCAGCGTAGGATAACTTCTTATCTTCCTACTCTTTAATTTTTGTTCTTGTTATTTATCAGATGCTCATAGTTCATGGACCAGTTGTTATTGTTTAGCCTGACCCCCAAGTAAGTAATACGCAGAACATTACTTCTAAACCCAGTTTCAGTTGTAATAGTTTTAACTTTGTGAGTAGGAAACTTAGTAGTAGTGATGATAGAAGTATTGTCCTTGTTGATCATCTAACCATAGGCATTTTGTTAGTCTTGTAAGAAGTTACTTACGGTAGTTATAGCACTATTAGAAGCATTTGTGAATATTAAGATATCATCAGTGACAACTAAAATTAGAATACAGATTTGACTCCTAGTTTTATATTGAATATGTTTGTTGTCTTAAGCCCCTTCTAGTTCTAAAGTAACCAACAACGGTGCCATTGATTAGAATGGAGGCTTTGATATTACTAATGATATTATTTATGAGATTGACAAAGCTATAAGTGAAGCCAAAGGTTAGGAGAACTTTCTTAATGAAGCTGTGGGACATTCTGTCAAAGGCCTTGGCCATATCTACTTTGATCAGAATGTTCCCAACCTTAGTTTTTTTGTTTAGTTCATATGTTCATTAGCCATATTTATATTATCCTGAATTGATCTATTAACAACGTATGTACCCTGATTTTCAGATATAAGCTTAGGTAGAATTTTTCCTATCCTACTGCTTAATAACTTAGAGATTATTCTGTTTAGCATAGAGCACAAGATGATTGGCCTGAACTCCTTCCAACTAGAAGGGTTTTTAGTTTTAGGGATAAGTACTAAACATGTGGCCAAAACCCCTTGAGGAAGATCATGACCATTAAAGAATAAGTTTATGGCTCCAGTTAGGTCTACCTTAATAATGCTCCAGCATGTTATGTAGAAAGTAATGTTGAATCCATCCATTCCAGCAGCGCTGGAAGGGTTGAACCCCTTGATTGATTCTAGTATTTCCTCTTCCTTTGGCATTACCATTATATCATGGTTGTCCTGCTCATTAACAATATTAGAAATTACGTTAAAAAGATAGCCATTAGAGTCATTGTTTGAGTAAGGACATTTTGTAAGAATGTTTTTAAAGTAAGTCTCTACAGAGTTGTTAATAAGCTTCTCATCAGTGATCCATGTTGAACCATCTTTAATTTTGATGATTATATTTCTCTTTATCCTTCATTTAACGTACTTTGTTACACATATTTCCAAATACAGCTTCATTCCAACCTTTTAGAGCTATTTTTAGTCCATTGAGCTTGTTCGAAAACCTGCTAAGAGGATTACTCTGCATTTCAATCAACCAGTTAGATTTGACAAAAGGAATGAATTCTTCACTTAAGGACCACATATTTGGGATTTAAAACAAGAGTTCTTATTGGTTTTTCCATTGGTGATAGAAACTAGGATAAACATATGATCTGAACAAGTTCTTGGAGATGATTGACAATAGTTTTGTCGAAGTAATCTGTCCACTCAATGTTGTATAAGACTCAGACAAGAATTTTGAATTTAACTTTGTTGGTCCAAGTAAATATATTCCCAATGAAACCATCATCTTCCAGGTTACATTGAGTAATGACTTCATTGAAATCATTTGAACTGTTAGCACAATAGTTAATGCAGTATTTTTGCTCAGAAGGGTTAGATATGGTGTTATAATCCCCAAGCACCATCCACTCATTAACATTGAGAGCTATGTTAGATAGGTTAGACCAGAGATCTTTCCTAATAAGTCTTTGATATTTGGCATACACTGATGTGAATGAGAAGACTTTGTTGAGGTTAATATAAGTGATCTCAACATGAATTAGTTGAGGGTGTTCTAATACAATGTTAAGAGTGAACAAATCATTTCAGAAGAGCCAAATTTTGCTGGAGCAGTTAGATGTATACTGGGTAAAACCAAGCTTAGCAGCAATGGAGTTTATTTTATCAACTCTAACCATATGTTCTTGGATAGTGAGAATACTGGCTTTATCTTTGATTATAATGTGCTTGAGTCTTCTCAAAGAAGCTTTATTTGTAATGCCTCTTATATTCCAGCTAAGTATGTTTATCATGATTTTGATTTTGTTTGCTTTGCTTTGCTTGCTGGTCCCAAAAATGGGCTTGTAGATGTTTTTTTTTTCAGTTTTGCTTCTTTGTTTAGCTGCATTTAGTCTCTTGGATAATAATTCTTGAAATCTTTGGTCAGTTTCTTTCATTTTCAGGGTTGGAGTGGGAGCGATGCTTCCAAAGTTTTTGTTGTTGGGTGTGTAGTTTCCTTTGGTGTTGGGCTCCTGATCATTTTCTTTATTTCCACTGTAGTCCTCTTCAAGATTCCTAATAGCCTCAATGATCTCTTCACTGTTGGTAACTGTGTCATTCACATGAGGTGTGCTTTGGTTTTTGGTGAGTTGTTGATCACTGCTATCTTCATTGTCTTGAAAAGCCCGATTCTTGAAAGTAGGTGAGGAATATATAGGGTTTTGAATTAGAGGATTGTCTTTCTCAGTAGTTTGTGGCTTAGTTATGATGAATTGCAGTTTAGGCTTTGTCCGAGTGAATGTGTCAAGGCTATTGTCTATGGCTTGGTGGAGTATGATGTCATTTGAGGTTTCTTGAGGTTTTGGTGTCATCTTTCTGCAACTTCCTTTTCATAACCAATGTGAAAAAACTGATTGCAGTAAGAAGGAGCATCCTTGTAGCCGACATGAAGCCAACGCCCTTCGTTTTCTCTAAATCCAACCCAAACTTCATGTTCAAGATTTTGGGTTATGTCTAGTTCAATTAGAGCATAGCAAGCATTAAATAATACTATGTTCTTGGGGGGGGGGGGTTCATATCTATAATGAGGCTCCTATTGTTTCAGCAAGGTAGTGTATTATTTCTTCTTTGAACATGAATTCTGGAATGTATTCTATGCGAATCCAGGTTGAGGCAATTGGGTTTTCAAAATCTGGGGTTAAAAAGTGGGGATCATTTGAGTGATCTCATCATCTTTTCACCAACTGTCCATGTGGATCGAGACCATAACTTACACATGTCTTCCAATAAGGAAAATTCAATAAGAAGATTTCTTAAATCCAAGTTGTAGACATTAACTTCACCGGAGAATTATACGTGGTCCAAGAAAAGATTGCGAGTTTGTCTTTTAGGAATACCTTAACTGAACTTTCCAATTAAAGTAAATTTGCGAGAGTATTCGTGTGGATATTTTTTGTTTCTTTATTGAATTGGAGGGAAATGTGGGGTTTTAAATATTTAGTTGAGATCGGTTTTAGGTTTGCAGATTTGGTTGGGGTTTTGATGGAGCTACAACTTTAGCGTAGTTTTTGGTGGTTGGGGTGGAGATCATTGGCTGCATTTTGGATTCTTTGGTGGTATTCAAAGATTTAAGGAAAATGATATTCTGTGTTTTGCATTTTGATAGGGACTTTATATCATGAACTAGGAATTCAAATAGGCATCAACCAAAAAAAAAGAGACTAAAATCAAAATCAACTGAGAAAATTGGATGATGGATGGAGAAGCTAGCAATCGAGCGGTTCTATTCTTGAAGATCAGAAACGGGACTCTCGAGTTCTTACTTTATCTAATTTAATACCCTTTTTCTTGACAATTTGCATTTTTCCGTCCGTGCACTTTCTAAACCCTCGCTCAGGACAAAAGAAAACCGTATAAAAATGATGTGACCAATAATACTGTCGTACAATATTATTGGTTGTCCAAAGTCATCCTTAAAAAATGTAGTCCAATTAATGGAGTAGCTGTGGCAAAAAATATTGGTGGTGTGAAATACCAAATGTCCATGTTTGTACTTATAATAGCCTCAATTCAATTGTGGGACTTTATGTCCTCACCCAAACAAGCTTTCTAATTAAAAGAAATAAATAGAAAATAACAAATAACAAAAATTTCGTGGGCGCCAAAAGGCCCTATAGAGCTTATCTGTTTCTTCACTCTTCCTACCGAACGCAAAATGGCGCTCTCCGTCCAACCACTCGTCTCCAATCTCTCGCTCTTCAAATCCGCCAAATCTAGGACCTTGACTCGTTCCCACTCAAGAGTCCGACTCGTCGCCAGCTCGGCTATAGGCTGCGAGCCAGCTGGCAAAGTGACTCGACAAGTCACACAGAGTAACGGCAAAGATTCATTGGACGTATGCAGTGTGCTCAATGGGATGTGGCAGACCAGTGGTGGTTGGGGAAGGATCGATCGAGACGGCGCCGTTGAGGCGATGCTCCCTTATGCAGATGTCGGTCTCTCAACTTTGGATATGGAAAAACTCTATCTAAAGCATTGGAACATGTTTCAAGCTTCCTTTTCGAAGAAAAACATGAGGGGTGGACAATTTCCTATTACATCAGTAAGAGTCTGTTGGATGCTAAAAGAAGATACTTGAGATTGGAAAAAATGGCGTTGGCGTTAGTAATTGCAGCAAGAAAAATGAGACCCTACTTCCAAGCTCATTCCATTGTTACATCTTTCCTTTTGAAATATATTCTTCAAAAAGCTTATGTATCAAGCAGAATGACCAAATGGTCAATGGAGCTGGGTGATTACGATATTGACTTTGACCCTCGAACAACGATTAAAGCCCAATCAGTGGCTGACTTATTGGTGAAATTTCATGCTAATAGATCCTATGGACATGAATTTGGAAATTGTTCTAAGAAAGAATGGGTAGTTTGAACTAATGGTCGATCAATTACTATGGGTTGTGGAGCTGGAATTTGCCTAACTTCTCCATATGATGATAGAATATATCAAGCCATATGTTTTGGGTTCACAGCTTCTACCAATGAGTCTGAACATGAAGCAAGCATAGTTGGTCTTAAGTTGGCTCTCCTGTGTGGGGCTAAGATAGTCCGATTAATGAGTGATTCTTAATTGCTAATATATAGGAGGGTAGTATGGATTAATGAAGGTTAAATTAGATGTTTGTTAGATTTAGGACGAGTTGCAAGGAAATATAAATTGATTAAAAGTAAAATAATAATCTCAAATGGAAATAACAATTATGAGTCTGGAAAACGAACGCACTAAAATAAATATAAAGACGTAATATTTGTGCTTTATAGTTTAGATATTTAAATTACAAAAAAAATTAACACGAATAACAAAAAGGTAAATAAATGCATTTTTATGAATCATGTATTTCTTTTAATTGGAAGTTTAGAAATGCCCATCTTTCTAATATAGTTTTGGTTATATATGTCTATGATTATAGTAAATATATTTTGTATTATTTATCTCTCCTAAATTGTTAAAAACGTGCTCTAGTAAAATATATTTTATCATTATATAAAATAATGTATAAATAAAATTTTGTTAATTTTCTGAAAAAAAAAACTTGAATCTCTTGATTTGCTCAAATTAAAGGTAATGAATGTTTATTAGATGCTTAATTAGTTTTATATAATGTTTTTATCATGAACCATATTTGTTTCAAATTAGTGTTCATTAGTATTTTTTTTTAACCTATAAAAATCTAGATTTCTTACTATATAATGGTTCAAATTAGTTATAGGTTATAAAAAATTATTAGGTAAGTATGTATATTAAGTTTATAGACTTATTTCATTGAATTAGGTGTGAAACCGAAGTTTTTTCATTAGAGGTTTTTGATTTAGAATCGATGTTTGGGTTCTCTCGTGTCTTAATATTAGTAATCGTGATTGGCTACCAATGCCGACATGGTATGTTGATATTATGTGCAAATGAAAGTATTTGTCTTGGTTATTTCTATTGTTTTTTTGTTGTTGGTTATTTTGTTTGATTCCACTTAGAGGTTTGATCTTAATAAGATAAAAGTGTCTGCAGAGATTAGCGACTTACACTCAATGTAAGTCTCTTTGGAAGTTTTGTTGTCCTAGTTTAGTTTATATTTTTAGTTTATTTAAAAACATAAATTTGTTTTTCTCTCATTAAGCTTTTATCAATACGAAAACCCAAATACGTGCATTCTTCATTCTTAAATAACTTTATATACCTAACGGTAGAAGTTCGTGATATGTGTGTGTTCGTGTGTTAATAAACTTGTAAATATAACCTTATCAAAAGAAGTTGTGGATAAATGTAAGTTTGTACATATAATATAATAATATAGTAATTGTCATAATGATCAAGTTTTTTTGTTTGTTACTCATGAATATTTTATCGTGCCAAATAGAAGGGAGCACCAATGAATGGGTTGAGGCAAAATATATATTATCTTGTTAGGAGTTGCACCTAACTTGCTTGCATATGTATTTTAGATGAGACAACGCGTTTGAAATGTTTAATGAGATCCCTACTTAGAAATGCTAGAGTTCTTAAATTTATAATTTTAAATTAGGTTAAAAAGGAGATTCGATAATTTTATTTTAAACTGCAGCAAGGTTTCTCCGTACGTTGGGCAAAAAGTTAAAAGAGGTGTAAGAATTATATTATTATTATTAGTAACTTATCTTTGTTGAAATGTTGTTAACGAAAATATTAAAGAAGATTTCGTTTAGTTCGTTTTTAATTATTTTATTTCTTTTGAAGTGTTGTTAATGAAATTTTTAGAGAAAAACTTCTCTTAGTTCGTTTTTTCAATTATTGTAATTTTTGAAGCGTTATTAGGTTTTCGGATGTTATGGTTTAGATGTTATATATTTTATGGATTTCAAGTTACATTTTATATTTTTAATATTCATTTTAATAATTTATATTAAATATGGTTGTTTATGTATTAATAAAAAATATACACTGACAATCAAGAAACACTTATTATAAAGTTTTATAGTTTTCAGCATAATAGTTGATGTCGACTATATGCTTCAACATTAGTTTTTTTATAAGTTACACTAATACGATGCGTCAAAATTAGTAAAAAAGTCTCTTTAAATTTGATAAGAGTTGTGTTGCGGAAAACAACTAATGTCAACTCCGTGCGTCGATATTAGTTGTTATTGGATTTTGAGGATGTCGACAGTACGAATGTCAACATATTATGTCGACATTATCAAAAACCATAAAACCTTAGTTAGTAATGAAAAAAATTGGCCCGAATTTCGAATTTAAACTATACAAGAAATGAAGTGTATATCTCAAAAAATTTATAAATAAAAACAAAGTTGTATATCTAAAAAGCAATCGAATTACTTCGAATAAAAGAATATCTAATAAATTTGAATAATAAAAAATAAAATTGAATATATAAACTAATACATAATACCAAATTCTTAAAAATATATCCCTAAATTTTTGAACTAACTTAATTACAAACTGTAAAAGTTAAGTTTGAACAACGAAAAAAATGATGTAAAACCTAAAAAATATATGGTTCACAATGAAAATGGTATTTTTGGAATATCTAAAATAAAATAAAAAATGATTAGTTATTGTTGAATTAATTGAATACTTTAATGGTTAAAAAAATACTATAATCTCTTTAATTGTTTTAGGGAGAGTTATCGATAACCACGTGAGATTTGAAGTTTATCAAAAGCCACATGCAACATAATTTCTTCCACCAATACTTCTCAAACACACAAAACACATACATGCTTCGCAATTACTTATTTTTAACCTTTAAAACTTCATATCTTTCAAACTCTAACTCAAACAAAATTTCGAAAACATATATATTTCTATTTTTAAAAACGAACAACACGAAATCCATGAGTGATATTTTTGGATAATTTTTATTTTTTTTCCTACATTTTCAACCAAATTACATGTCATTACGCAATTGTAACATGTTTTTTTGGCAACCAAATCAACCGTAATTCCGAAACTGGAACAATATTACTTTTTCTCGACTTATTTCGCAACCAAAGTCCTATTTACCCAACTATTTCTTTTTATTTGCACGTAATTCCTTAACTAGAACACGATTGCTTTTTCGCAACCAAAGTCATCTTTAGATAACTATTTTTTTATTTACGCAACTCATTTGCATATAATTCTGCAATTTGAACACAAATATTTTTTCACAATAGGCAATCACCACTATAGTGACGTTCTCCACTGAAGGCAGTCCTGGCGCAATAGGTCCCCAGATTTAGCACCTTCTTCATATTATTCAAAAAGGGACGCGATAGTAGCTTTCTCGACGGCCCGCACAACCGTTTTGACCTCTCTAGTCTTAGGACCAACTTTTTTCTTCACTACTTTAGACCTCTTGGCGTCACCACTGTCGGCCACAATCTTCTTTCTCTTATTCTCAACCACCTCCTCCTCTTTACCGCTGGCACCATGGTCGCTAAGAACTACGGTAGTCCCACCCTCCAGCAGCGACCATCAGATTGTTCCCCTCAACATCAGCTTCATCTCTATTTTCGTGCTCGACAAGTTCATCAGATTTGGAATGCTTACTTGGCGCCCTGTTACGCGTGGGGCAGAAACAAATGTGCGTCAGGTGCATCGGTCTTCGTAACCAAGTCCACCAAGCTGGGCGGCTGGCGCAATTGTTCAGCAGTCAAAGGCCCACCCGAGGAACACCATAGGTTACTACCTATTAAGTTTGTGTTCTTGAAGCACCGTTGGAACGCCCGGCCCCAGTTTTTTCGAGCGTAGTCTTTCAACTTTTGGAAGGTCAGCTTGGCATACTCAAAGTAATCCTCCTTTATCTCCTAGATGTTCTCCTTGCACACTGAAGCAAGCAGTTCAGTTATTAATTGATTGAAGGCCCCAGAGTTGGGTCGGTAGCGGCCGTCCTTTCTTTACACCAACAAGGTCGACCTCCTCCAGAATGTTTGGTCGAACCGAAATGCTGGCCTTAGCCGTACCAGCGCCCTTTTGACGTCGGGGGCATCTTCTTTGATACTGATTTTGATAAGGGGAGTGGGGATTTTCTCTTTAAGCATCGCGTCGTCTCTTGAAACTTGGGCAGGGTCGGCCGCGATCGAAACATGGTTAACAAAGCTTGAGCTGCTACCGACGCGCTTATGGTGTGGCTCACTTTCTTTTAAACCCTTTAATGCAGCTTCTTCCTATCTCTGATGCTCAGCGTCCCGTAGAGAGACGCCCCGAGGAATGGCAACGGTATTATGACCGGTCCAAACACCAACAATTGTTTTGGTCAACTGAACCAATTCAGATGAAGAGGAAACACTAGAGTCACCCATCACCAGGAATTGAGGTCGGGATTTTATCGCTAAAAACGGCTCGGTGGCGGAAGGATCGGCAAAATCACCAGTGGGAGTTGCTAAGTTAGGTTTTGCCTCACCAGAAGGGACGAGAGAAGGACTTGGCTCGAAAAAATAAGGATCGGATCCCGGGTCTGGACGAGAGGAAATTCTTGGGGCAAAGGGTCGCATAGGGGTAGCGGTGATGACTGAATATGATCGCGAGGAATGGGAACTGACGTATGAAATTTTTTGGTTGAGTCCAAATCAATCTCGCAGCTCGATACTCTTCAGCTCTTTCAATGATACTCGTGTAATCAATAAGCCCGAAGACATGTTTCTTTTTCGGTTTAAAATTTTTATTTCTCTTTGGGATGTTATTTTCTCATAAACACAATGCAGCTTCTCTCTCTTGAACAAGCAAGGTTAGGAATTTCTCTCACTAGAATCTCTTTGTGGAAGCAAACGGTGAATGAGAAGAAGATGTATTTATAAGGAGCCTTGTTCATCAACGAACTCATGTATGGGAAAGACCAAGCGAAAAGAGTCGCGAGAAGATGAAGAGTCTCCTAGAGAAACACGCGCTCGGACACGCTTCAAGTAAGAATACCACACGTGGCAATTATCAACAGCTACAAAGGGTTTAGGCAATAATTAATCTAGCCCAGTAGGTGTGCGAAGGCATCAAAATATGTGTGTCATTCAAGCAAGGTCCATGTGTACCCAAACACCAAAGAGCGTGACATCTCGTCTTTTTAAATGGGCTGGAAAAAGTTTAAAAAATTCGAATAAGGCTCGTCATAAAGAGCTCCAAGAAATAAAGACCCAAGAGTAAGCAACGTAGAAGCAGATCCTATTTTTCATTTAAGCACCATAAATGTAACTATAGGATTAGACGAAGATCTATCGAATGAACAGGTCGTTAGCCACGGGATCATGGAACCAGAACTTACCGACGCGTCACAGGCAAACCTGAGGCACTTCATCATGCTGGATCAGTCCTGACGCAGTAACGAACCCGAAGATTTTCCTTATAATGGGCTATACTCAACGCCGCAACGAAGCAGGGGCAACTCGAGCCCATATGCAATAGTCTTCACTCCCACGGTCTTGAAAACTGGGGGCTACTGATGAGGCAATAAATCTTCGGGCTCGAGTCCAGAGATGACAATGAATAAATAAAATAAATGTATTCAACCTTCTATTAATTTGTAACAATAATTGGAGGAAAATATGTTCCCAAATATTGGAAAGTAAGGGATTAAGGTGTAAAAGTAAATAACAAAAATAGAAGGACCACAAAAAAAAGGGTGGACACCGCCTCACCCCCACTATATAAAGGAGCTCCTTTTATTCTCGGTTGGTGGGCACTATTCACTACTTTCTTTTTCTACTTTCTCTCTCTACACTTTATCCTCTAGTCACATCGAACCCTAAAATCCAAGATACCTACTTTATCTACTTTTAATCTCATCAAAACGTAATTCCGAAATTGGAACACTATTACCTTCTCTCGATTTATTTCGCAACCAAAGTCCTATTTACCCAAATATTTTCTTCCTATTTGATATTAAAAACAAAAGATTATAGTTGATTTTATACTTAAGAAGATTTTTCTAAAATATATTTCATTATTATAATTATATTGGTAGATTTCAGTATAATTATATAAATTATAATATAATGTTTTATTTTTTATATATCTAAAAGTAATTTGTACTATAAAGTTCATTACATTGAATATATTTTAGGCCCCCTAAATTTAATTTCTGGTTCCGCCACTGCTTGTAGGAGTCTAAATTTTTGGCTGTTGGCTATGTTGAAGATAACCTGCATTTATTCTTGGAACTCAGATTGGCTTTCTTTGCATTTAAAAGAGCCAGCATATTCGCATTGTTCGGCTAAATGACCAGCTTTCACTTGATTGCACCGAATGCATACGGGATCCTGCAGGTGGTAGAGACGTTCTCTTTGTCGTACAATTTGAAGAAGGGTGTTCTCCATAAGCTCGCAATCACAAGGCTGACCACAGTGTGGAATTGTACAGCACCACTCCCCAGTAAGTAGGGCCTGGTCGCGACATAGGTCTAGGTCCCTGCAGTCATTGCAGAAGCTGCAAAGAGAAGTCTACGAGTGAGGGACGTGTTTCACTTATACTCTTTCTCAAAAAATATACTCAAATATGTATTTACAAGTAGAATCTGAATCATACCTGCAAGCCACATTGGGTAAGATGAAGGAAGGACAAGGATCGTTAAATTTGGCCTCGGGATCAAACTCCCTCACATGCACATACTTCAATAAATTATTTCTCAAAACAAGTGCAAAGAGAATGCATAAATAAAGTCACTACACCAGAAACATCAGAATTAATATCAGATCTAATATTTGTTTCAAGTATTACCATAACACCATGCTGAAGACTGTTCTAATTGTTCTAATATCATATCTGATATTTTGTTGGAACGGATCTGATATTAGTGTCTCTGTGAAGTTGGAACGGATCTGTAGAAAAAATATTAGCACTTTTAACAATGAATAAAATATTATGCTCTTGAGCAACCTTCAGGACCAATTTAAGAATTGACTCTAGGAGATTTTAGAAACAGTTTCTTAGTACGAGGTCTCATACTGATTCTTCTGGTGTCAATACGGCAGGACATTATGACAAATAATGATACAGCTTAATTGCCAATAATGGCATGGCTATCTATTTTTTTAATTTGAATCAGACTGGAGTCCTGGTTAATTAGATGGTAATATGCAAGCAAGTGACTGAATGAAAGAAATCAAACTACTGTGAGAATATATCCAGACATACATGTGTTGATTTACACAAAAAGACAAAGCTACTAGGATTTTTTTGTTCATCCCCAATATGTCCATGAAGCAGAACATAGACTTCATTTTTTATAACTATTTTAGCATTAGCAAAATGGGAAAAAAGACCCACATCTTAAAGCAAACACGAATTCGCTGAAAAATAACCCATTAAGGGGAGAAAAGAGGACACTCTATTCTACCACTTCCTTGCCACATATTAGTCTATGTTGTTCCCCAAAGAGTCTTGGACAAGTTAACATAACTGGGCGGCTCCATGCATGTGCCAACATGCAGAGACTCACTTGTTTGCCCGTTAATGCTACCAAAAAATATTCGATTTAACATGGAACTTTTTACACGTCTTCACAAATATTTGTATTTATTTCCTGTAACAATATTCTTTACAAATATGTTAAAACTCTCAAAAGATATTGAAATTTCCCTCTACCCAATCATTTGGGGTCCAGTGATGGGCTACTTGGGGGCAATAGACGACTGTGATGAACAAAGCTGGAGAATCTATCCCCCGAAATTGACTGAAACAATTGAATCAATTGATGCATTTAACTACTGGAGTTGCCCCCCTGCTATAACAATTAATGCATTTAACTGAATGGAGTTCGGCAACTGCTATGCGTATGCTAAATAATTGCTGGGTGATATTAAATGCGTTAACAAATAAAACAAACTTATATTTTTATACTACATTCAAACTCTGATTTAAAAAGGACAAAAAACCTGTACAACAACAAAAAAGGAAGTTAAAAGATCAGACTTGATCAATAAAGAGCAAGAAGTGCCAGTACTGCAATGGTTCAAGCTCAATCTAGCAAAATATAATAGCAGCCGCAACAACAACAACGTCCAAATATAGAAAGCCTTAAATCTAACTTGCAATTCATTGATTTTTCTTAATCAAACTAAATCATAACTCCAATCTTTTGTTTTTTTTAAAAGCTTAAAAATAAAAACTATATAAGATAAGGTTATCGAGAGAAAGTAAATATAATTATGGTTGTTTTTGTTGGAATTTATATATTATCTAGTTTTGTTGATGCATTGATTATTACCAATAAACGATCAAATTTATAAATAATTAGTAAATACGAATTTATGAGTTCGGAGTTTTTAGTCACTGTGTCATAATTAAATCTGAAAGGTGATTCGGACTAAACCATCACACCAAATATCCAAACAGGATAAATGTACTAATTATTGACTAAGCTAGTTGTTAATCAACTTAAGACTATATGACTAATGGATCCTTAAACTCGACCCGGTTTCACAACCCGACCCAATAAGCTCATGGGTCAGTAATTAAGTATAAATACCCCAACTACTTTCATTAATGAGGGTGATCAAAATTTATTACTAGTAGGCAGCTTAATTATCTCTCTACTCTACACACTAAACACAAAACACCACAAAATTACCAAAACACTTTTAAAGCACTTTACCAGATTACCCTCAGACTGAAATACACCACACCACGAATAAGTAGCAATTAGACTAATAAATAAATCTCACTCCAAAGGTAATTGCGTATAGGTCATGTTAAATTAAGATTATGTCAATAATGGAATTTTTTTGTTTTGACATTTGAGTCTAAACTATAAAATTTACAGACTAATTTTTAAAACAAAATACTAACCTATGACCAGTGATCACAATAATAGAACTAAGGAATGAGATTGCAATTAGATTTAATTTAAAATGCCAATGACAATTATATAAAGATGAAGATAACTAAATTATTTCTTCATATCACTTACCTATCTCTTTTGCCAGTGTTGTTGATTGGAAGCTCATATTATCTTCAATCAAGAACAAAGTTACAATGATTCATAGATAAAAACACAACCAATCAAGAATTAATTATTATTTCTTGATCTCCATGAAAGAAGGAAAGAGATGATGAAATTTATTTTATCTCAAGAAACTATTTCTTGATCTCCAATAAGCAAATTCCATTATTTTTCATCTTCATGCTACACCATTAATAGCCTTAAGAAGTGATTTGCAGCAATCAATCCTCATGACAAAGGAGTATAAAGCATAATTCATTAAAGTTTCTGATGCAAAACCTCTGTCATGGAGTCTACAAAAGCACGTGATTATGAAAATGTAATCATAGGTGACCCACAAGAAAACTACAAAACAAATACTCAAAGAACTCAAAAATTTACATTTCAAGACTCTGATTTTCCTTCGTTATCAAACAACAACAAAAATCATATTCTCAATTAAAGATCCTCGAGCCTAAGTAACAATCCCACATTCGAACAAGAACCTTTAAACATCTTTGCTACCTTGTAATCTTCAATAAAACCAAAAACTTACGCAAAAGCTATGACGAACCTGCAAAAACATTCTCTAATGTTAAAGCTAGAATAGAAGACAAGATGGACTACAAGTACATTGAATTCCAAGTCAAGATAAGATCACACTTAAAGCAAATGCAAAGCATACAATGATACGGAGATTCTCTAATGTGTGGAAATTAGGGCAGTTTACAATGAGACTCATAAAATGGTGTCTTGACTTTCACCCCGAGAAAGAGTCTCTTATATCATCTGTTCGGATAACTTATCCTAATATCCAAGTTTCATGTAAAATGAAGACTCAATTACCGTCATCTCCAAGTCACTAGGAAGAGCTCTTGCAATTTAGGTCCCTGTAAAACTAGGTCATGTACAATTATCGTAAGGCCTATAAGACCTCTTTCGCTTTGGATCAAGTGCTCTTATCATTCTTCGACATGTTTCTCGATATATGATATTTTCCAAGCTGTCGTATTGATCATCACTCTCTTGATCTCTATACTGTCCAATTATACTATGATTCATATTGTATTGATGTCGGAAGAATCTACTCTCTTATAAAGTATCATGTAGTGACGGACATGTCAGAGTACAAATTTCTATACAAGTACGGGGATATTTTTCGTTGACACACTATCTTGTTTTCATCTGCGTATATGTTTCTTGATCTTTTTGTTATTTTAGAGTATTTATCTCCTCCGTAAATCACTTGTATTATTTATCTATTTGAATCAACTTCTAGGTAATCCTCTTCATCTACTTTCTCTGTTTTAATAATGGCGTTTGTATCGAGTACTTATTGAGCTGCTGTCGAGGCTTGTGCTTCGATATTACCCGAGCCATGTCTATGTCCCTCTTGATTTTTTTTAAAAACAACTCATTCAATTTTCTTTCTCCTATCAAGACTTGGATTTGATCTTGTAAAGACTAACAATATTTAGTAAAGTGATCTATGTCACCATGGAACTTACAATATTTATCTTTTCTATGTTCTCCTTTGGTCTAAAAATCTTTCCATGTCTATTGTACTTGACGGAATTTTTGGTTTTCTCATAGATCACTATTGGTGACTCTGTTAGTTATGTAAATTCCCTATTTGATGGTTGATCTGTCCCTTCAATATTTCTTGCACTATAGTTACCTTTTGGGTTTTCTTTTTTGGTACCGTTTTGGTCTCGGTTTGATCAAAATTGAAGCATCAATACTTTTTGGTTATTCAGGTTTGGTGCTTACTTGTGTCAGGGTATCTGTCTTGCTTACCCAGGGACATTTGGATGGATTGTTGGTGTCTCTCATCTTCTTCGATCTAGCCACTTCATCGCTTTTGATGTACCGCTCTACCTAGGCTAGCAAATATCCAAAACTTAATACTTTAATTCTAATGATCACCTGATACAGAATAGAACGCAAAAGAAGCTAGATAGAGGGATAAACCCTAATTTTATTTAATTAAAATATCCCCTCAACAATGTAAAGAAGATATGTTTATATAAGGTTTCAATTGAAACCCTAAAACTAAAATACGAAAATTACTAAAATATCCTAAAGTATTAAAAACTCGAAATAAACTGATAGATGAGCCCAAATGCCCAAAAAATCCCATATGTCACGAGCAAAGCTGGTGACGTGCACTCGCGGCGTCGTTTCCTTCGAAACAAGGTGTTGTGGGTCAAAATCAGACACCGGAGCTCCAAACTGTCAATTCACCGCATTCTTCGGGTGATCGCCAGTCTTCATAAATTCCAGCGCTAAACTGTCTGCATCATCACCTTAGATAATATTCCTTCTTTAGCTCCTTCTCTGAAAGCTGATACAACCATCAAATCACGACAATTATGTAACTTTGACTTTATTTCAACAAATATTTTAGTGTAGTCCCTCAGACTTTCGTTGTCTCTTTATTTGCAATGTTATATGTAGTCCTCATCTCCCTTAGTTTCTTTCAAACCTACAAATTGGTTTTTAAACGTTGTTCAAAACATCTTGTATTTCTTTATACAACCTGATGGGAAACTATTGAACCATTATATTAGTATTCCTCTTATGATCATGGCAAACGATCAAACTTTGATTCCATCATCCCTTTAATATTGTAGCATCTCACTATTAAAATTGTTGGATGTGGTGTTATAGATATGCTTTACCACCGTGTATATCCGTTTTGTGATTATCTTAATGTTATTACATGACTCAATATAGTATATGAGATGCTAGTAAAGACTCGTGGTTTGCTTGAGTATCTTCATCCTCATAAAAATCATTTATGCCATCCATGAACGGGTAAGCCTATTAGAACCCTAACTCTTTCAAATTTGAGCTCTTTGGTTTAATTTTTTCCTTCGGTTCACCCACTTGGTTGTATAGATTTGGTTGTACGTATCCTGGTTGATATAATACAACCATATGTGTCCATCTGGGTACATTGTATTATTGTTGCAATTGCCATGATATGGTGGATATCCAGGTGGGACTCCTTTTGTGCTTCACGCATACCTGGATAATTAATTCTTATGTAGTTTGGGTATGGAGGATAACCTGGTGGAGACATAAAACCTTGTTACAACGGTGCTCATCCTGGCACTCTATCATCCTTGACTTGGTTGATGATCTGGTATTCATTTTATGTTTCTACCTTTGGTTCTGATTTACTCTTTTCCCTTCTAGTGCAGTTGGATGTCAGAGTCTTGCTCCTTATTTTGTTCATATGACACTTTTGTCGCCTCTGATATCTATTATTGGATCTTCGTTCATATTTTTTTTTGTTTTCTCGTGCTCTCCTTTTGTCCCTCTCATACCCATCTGCGGGTTTCTGTTTCATACCTATATCGCAGCATTCTTGGGGTAACATCATCTCTTTCATTTTTATCTCCTGTATTGATTGTCTAGATAACAGACTTAAGTTTAAAAGTTTAGATAAAAGTTTCTCCTGTAAGTGTAGAGAGTCTCTCGTTTTTTCGTTTCTTAATTGGTCAGATATACATTCGATCTTAGTTGGTGGTGGCATTTCCATGTCTTTCTCGCTTCGTATGACTTTGACCAAATGTGAGTTTGGTTGTTCATTCAGTGGAAGCTCCATCTCAATCTCCTCATCGACTAACAAATCTTCTGTTTCGATCACGTTCAATATCTTCTGATTTTTATTTTTGATTTTTTTAGCTCTTGGTGGGAACAAAAAAAAATTGAGTCCTTATCCCACAGACGACGCCAATTGATGTGATTATTTAGTGGTCGTTTGACTTAAACGAAACGGAGATCAATCGAGGAGTAAATTACCAAATGTAGGGAAAAATTCTGTAAGATAAAACAACAGATACAAATACAGACACAAATAAAAATTATAGAAAAAACAAAAAAAACAAAGAAAATAATAATTTTAGTGATGTTCATTGATTGAAGTCTCACTTTTATATATTGGTCGTGTTACAATAAGTACCTTCCAAATATACCAGGATAATGGAAGACTAAAATGTTAAATATATTTGATTTAATATTTTTTTAAATATAAAAACAAAAAAAAGTTACATATTTAATAAAAATTTAAGTCAAACCAAACAAATTGCATATTTATTGTTTTGATACCTGATATAGCTCAAAAAAAATTTCATATATGTTTTTGTATCATGGATTTATCGTTTTAAGCAAATAAAGACTATATTACTAAATTGAGAAAATTATAGAAGTTTTAGGAGTCTCGTCAGACTTAGAAAACAAATGAAGAACTTAAAACACAGTTAAGCATATTACACTTTTTACAAAGGTCCATAGACTGAAAACAGTCGTCCACCCCTCTTCGAAAAGCTTTTATCTCAAAATTCATTACAGAAGCTTCAAAAACCTATCCTTCCACCCCTCGATGAATTTGATGCATTGAAGGAAAATTAATTCGATTCGATTAGCAGTTGCATTTTGCACCAAAGAAACTCATCAAAGCCCTAAGCCCCAATTCGATTTCGAAACCAAACCCTAACAATCCCTTCAAGCTTCAAATCATTTTCAATCATCCTTATTTCTGCATTTCTAGCAACGAATTGATTCTTCATAGCTTCCTGACCAGCCAATTACTCAGTCCAAACACTTATCTCTATTCTGGAAGAGAAAAAACAAAAACCAGCAGTATCCAAAGAACCAAATTTAGCAATTCAAGAAGAGCAAACATAGCATAACCTCGGGCTTTCAAGAAATAAAATTGCAAGAAGAGGGTTTGGGGCATTGAAATGAGATAATGTTAATTTCTCTTTGCATTTCAATGTCAACTTTGTGAGCCAGTCCGCAAACCTATTTTGGACTCGCGAGACAAAGGTTAAAGACATAGACGGCATTAAAAGGTCTCTACAAATGGAGATTAAAGATTGAAGGTACTATGGATTCTTCCTTTTTTCTATGATGTTAATCAATGTTAAATAGTCAGTCTCGATATCCACATTCACCCAATTCTTTTCCTTGCAGATCAACAACCGTTCAAGCAATGCTCTGGTTTCAGCAACCAGAGGAGTTAGCTTGCCAAAGGTTTTGTTGGAACCATTGATGATAGTGCCTTCACAGTCTCTGAAAAGCATGGCACCACAAGATTCGATATTTTTTAGACAAGAGGCGTCAATATTGAGCTTCAACCTGCCATTCACCGGTGCAATCCATTTAAGATAAGTAACTTTCTTACAAATATTTTGCTGAGATAGACATCTTAATGACAAACCAGCATCACTGGCATTTAACCAGTGTTTGCTAGTAAGTACATTAGAAATCTCCAGTCCCATGATGATTTTGTTAATCAAGATAATGGAAGTATAAAGACTGAGACCAGAATCTTTATACTTTGTATTATTGCGAATCTTCCATATCACCCAACAAATTATAGCTGGCAATGGATGAGTGATATGGACTTTTTGAGTCGAGAACCAGAACCAGTTTTGAACAACATGGTTTAAAGTCATAAATATTTCAATTTTAATGTCGAAAATATTGCTAAAATGACTCTATAAACTCCAGGCATAAGAACAATTTACAAAAAGATGATTAACATTTTTGCAGTTTAAGCAGAATTGGCACTTCGATGCCAAATGAAAATTCTTTTTTTTGTAACACTGAGTCTATGGCGATAAAATTATGTATGAGTTTCCATAGAAAGAAAGAAAACTTCATGGGAGTGATGGTGGCCCAGATTTCCTATATAAGTTTGAAGGGTTTTTACTATGCCTTATAGTATTCCAAGTATACTTCATGTTGAAAAGATGATCATAATACAAAATACAGATCATTTCATTATCTTTAGTAGAGGTAACTCTAAACTTATTAATTTGAGTTATTCTATTTTCAGGGATAAAACCATTGAGGGACTCAAAGTCCCAATAGCCAGTTTTCAAAAAGGAGTTGACCCTGGCCTCCAGAAACCAGTTGATAGCAGGCATATTTTGATCCAAGATAGGAGGCAGGCTATGCCAGTTCTCGGACCAAAAATCCATGTCTCATTTGCCAAGAAGCTACCTGATATTACTTTTTGCAACTTCTTTGATTCATAGAAGACGTCTCCCGGTTAGTGAACCAGTTTGTTTAAAATTTTCTTTTAAAGAATGAGTATTACTATAATAGATATCATGCATCAACATAGACCAGAGGGTGTCTTTCAATCTGTATGAAAACCAAAGCTTTTGAGAGAAAGTTTTTCTAAATATCAGTTAATTTCCTGATATTCAGTTCACCTTCTTCAAAAGGAAAACAAAGTTTCTCCGAATAAGTCCAATGAATACAGTTTTCATTAAACTTTGTTCTCCATAGAAACCTATTAAAAATATTTTCCAGTCTTTTTATAACACATATATGAATCAATGAGTTTTGCATCCAATAATAAGTTATAGCCATAAGAATAGTTGAGATTAAAGAAAGCCTTCCCCCATAAGATAAAAATTTAGAGTCCCATTCCATGACTTTATCATTTATCTTGTCTAGTAAAGGGTTGTAGTTCTGAGCTCTATTTTTGTTATGCAGGGTGATACCAAGATAACATGTTGGGAGATTCTCTGTACTGAAACTAGTGGTGTTCTCCGGACCATGGATTCTACATTTTTGGAGCTTCTTGGAGGTAATAATTTTTTATTTTTCTTTGTTTATGGACTGAACTAAGACCATTTGATACGTGTCTAAAAAATTGCTTAATAGTTCAATAGAATAGGGTAAGCTATTAGTGTATATAATGATATCATCAGCAGAAGTAGTACAAGGGACAAGAATGTTTGACCTTGAAGCATACTGCATAGATTTGTTTGAATTTAATAACATAAATAATCCCCTAATTAGGACTTCCTCACCTATAATAAAGAGGCTTGGAGACAAGGGATCTTCATGTCTCAAGCCTCTTTTAAATTGAAAATAACCATAAACATTCCCATTTATAAGAATAGAAAAACTGACATGCCTAATCATACTAGAAATTAAGTTGATGAAACTGTTAGAGAAGCTAAAAAGGGTTACAACTTTAATTATGAAAGAGAAGGACATTCTGTCAAATGCTTTTGACATGTCCAACTGAATCATAATGTTATCCTTTTTGGCTTCCTATTAAGATCATAAGCCAGTTCTCTGGCTATAAGAATATTCTCATGTATAAACCTTTTCTTAACAAAGGCACCCTGATTGTTTGAAATAATACGAGGAAGAATAATAGAGAGCATAGTATTAATAAGCTTAGAGAAAATTATATTCAACATAGAGCAAAGGCTTATGGGCCTGTATTTACTCCAATTGATAGGGTTAAAAGTATTTGTATAAGACTAATATCAGTAGAAAACATTCATTTAGGGATATTATGACGTTAAATGAAGGAATTAATAGATGGGCACAAATCACCTTTAATAATGTTCCAATAAACTTTAAAAAATGTTATATTGTACCCATCTAACCCTGCTGCACTGTCTTTTTTCATGCTACTAATAATGTCCCAAATTTCCTCGTCCTTTGCAGTAATCATCAGGAGCTCATTTTCATCATTTGTTACCAGATTGGGGATGACATCAAAGATATCATTTGACATCAAATCCTCCTCTTCCTCCTTGCTGCTAAAAGGATTACAAGACAGGTAAGATGTAAAGTAATTAACAACAGACTTTCCTATATCTATATCATCATAACACAAACTCTCCCCATTTTTAATGCCTTTAATAGAATTTTTCCTTCTTTTTTTATCCACATAGGCATGATAAAACTTAGAATTACTATCAGCATCCTTAACCCAAGAATTACAACATGTCTGTCTTAAGAAAACCTCTTCAATTCTTAGAGTCGTTAGGTGTAAAGCAAGAGCTTTCTTGAGACCAGCATTAGAAATAGAGTTGTTGTCCCTTTGATGAATAGCATCCATGATTTCCACATTCTCCTCAACCTCTTTAATTTTGTTAAAAATATTCCTAAAGTGGCTTTTATTCAAAATCTTTAAACATTTCTTAAGCCTTTTCATTTTGAACCAGAAAATGTCATTTAGGAGAGCTCTAATGTTGAGATTCCAGTTCTGCTCAATAATGCTAAGAAAAGAGTCATCAGTAGTCCACATATTTAGAAATTTAAAACTTTTCTTATTGTTTAAATAAGTAGAACTTAAAATAGAAGAAGTGATAAGAAGTGGAGCATGGTCAGAACAAGTTATGACCATGTTGATAACCTGAGTAGTATTAATAATGTCAGACCAGTTGGTGTTGAATATCACACGATCTAACCGTTTTCATTTGTTTCAGGAGAATTTGGAGCCCACAACCCCAGCATCCTCCAAATGACAGTCACTGATGGCATCCACAAAGTCTTCAATACTGTTCTGGCAAAGAGCAGTACAACCGATTTTCTCATCAACAGAGGCCACCACATTCAAATCTCCCATGGTAAGCCAAGCTTTATTTTTAGTAGAAAATCTTCTAAGCTCAGACCAACGATCACATCTAAGCATCCTATTACACTTCGCGTAAACCACTGATAACAGAAAATTGATATTAATCCCAGGGTAACAGACCTCCGAATAGAGGCATTGCTCATGATTAGCAAGGATGCTAATACTAATATCCACAGACCAGAAAATCCAAATTTTATTAGATGTGTTAGCATAATAATTAGAAAACCCCAATCTAGCAGCCACATCACTTTCCACATCAACCTTTTCCATAGGCTCTTGAATAGCAAGAAACTTAACTTTCTCTTTAAAAATAATATCTTTCAATCTACCAATTGTAGAATTGTTATTAACACCACGAACATTCCAATTCAAGGATTTAATCATGATAAAAAACAAATCTGTATTTTTTCTTGATCCCTGAAAAATGCATAGATTTTAAAACTCTTTTGCTTGGTATTTTCCCTTTACTAAAAGATTTTAACTTTTTTTGCAGGATGTTGCTGAAGCCTTGATCAGTAGAAGAGTTCAAACTAATCATTCTGACAGGAGAGGTGCAATCACTACCTATGTTTCCTTGTTTAGGTGAGTTATTTCCAGAACATAGATTTCTATAGCCTTGAGAAATCTTTGAATCCATAACTTTATTCAGGTTTTTTAAAACATCTATTATTTCTATATCTTCTCCAAGAATCTTGGTTTTTTACAAATAATTTTGCTGAGTATTTTGTAAATCATCTACATTATGAGGAGCTGCAAGATCTTCATTATTAACTTCAGTGGAGTTCAAGACATCTTTACAGTTGCCAGCATGTCTACCTCTCTGGAAATCGAAACTTTCTTTTGTTGGTAATAAAACTACAGTTTCCTTATTATATTTTACAATCTCAACTTCTTTACTCTTTATCTTTTGTGTCTTCAAGCATTCATCATTCTTATGACTCAAATGACAACAAGAAAAGTAATATAATGGAAGATTTTTGTAAGAAACATATAACCAGCAACCCTCATTCTTGCCAAAACCAACACAATTCTATTATGAATCTTCTTATTAACATCCATCTCCACCAGCGCAAAAGCAGCATTGTTGAAAGCTCTGTTTTTCTTTGGAAAATCAACTTTGTCAGGAACTCCAATGGTAGCAGCAATGTCAGTTAACATTTTCCTATTATACAAGAATTCTGGGACTTTCTCAAGCCTAATCCAAACTAATGAAACATGGCATTCAAATTTCACATTGAAGTCTGGCATCGAACGAAGAACTCTCATAGTTGAGTTACCTAACCTTCAGACGTTTCTAGCCTAAAATTTACAGACGTCTTCTT
This sequence comes from Limnanthes douglasii subsp. nivea, assembly GCA_036936605.1. Lineage (NCBI taxonomy): Eukaryota > Viridiplantae > Streptophyta > Magnoliopsida > Brassicales > Limnanthaceae > Limnanthes > Limnanthes douglasii. Next base: position 52,193,430 of record JAUPFV010000003.1, read on the forward strand.
TCAGGTCAAACTCCATAATAATATGTCGAGAATCCCATTTAAACAAGCTATAACTACATATAAACTTTAAAGATTCCAAGAACTGATCGATTACATTCTTCTTAGGCAAGCCAGTAGAAAACTTTCCGATAATCGTAATTTTTGAAGACTGAGACAGAAACTCATTGACTTCACTAGAATAAACATAAATATATGATCACCTTGATCATATATATTCTCTGGAATTAATTTTACACTAGAATCCATATTTAAAGCTATTTAATTTTACACTAAAATCCATATTTAAGGCTTTAACTAAATCAGCATAAGGTTTATTGATTTTTCTAGTCTTATTCAGCTCTCTCTTTCTGGAATTAAGGACTGGAAAATCGTTTTCTTCGAAAATTGCATTGTTATATATCTCCATGAGAGAGATGAAGCAACAACGCGAAAGAAAAAACCAAAAACTAAATTTGAAAAAGAATCACCATGAAAAAAAAGCTTTAAAATTAAATTTAAAAAAAACGAAAGTTTTTTATTTTAGAAAACGATCTTCTCCTTTTTCCCAAAAAAATTCTTACCCAAAAATTACTTAACTTAAAAAAAATGTTAGCCGTAAATTATCCATCATGGATTTATAGTTGTAATTAGTTATGATGGAACAATGATGTGTGTGGAGGCTATTTTACATCAACCTAATGCACAATGGCCAGCCAATTTCAACTTTTGTAGCAAGCGCCCGGGGTCGTTCTCGTCATTTCCCATAACCTAATTACATTTTTGGCCAATTAACTTCATCGGCGCCTCTTTTTGGACTAACCCGTTCGTAATTTAACCATTTTAATTGTAAAAAAACATAAGTGATGCCACGTGCCATTACAATGACATGCAAGTGCAACTCACACCACAGCTAAACACGTGGTGGAACATATTATGCGCAAACTAAAATCAACTCACACCCCCAACTAAACACGTGGAAAATATCCCAATCCTTATGCGCAAACTGAAGTCACATAAATAAAACATCGGAAGAAAACAAAACAAGAACATAATTAGAAATATAAGGATGAATCTAGCACCGCCATGGGAGGTATTGAACCTTGTAGCCACCCATCTAGATCCAAAAACCCTCGCAATCGCTTCATGCGTATCTACATCATGGTCTCTTTATTTATCCTCAGATCACCTCTGGCAACCCATTTGCACCACCGTTTTCCCTTCCTTTTCCGCCGCCGCTTCCACCACCTTAGAAACGAACCACCGACCTTTCTCCTATCGCCGCTTCTACAACATCGCCTCCATCGCCGCCAAACGCCGTAATACGCCTCCATCAAAGCCGTGCCTTTTGCTCGAAAACCTTATCTTCGTCGTGCATATCTCTAGCGAAACCAATAACAAGAACAATGAAGTAGTTGCAATAAAAGAGTTCCAACATGATGATGACTATGATGATGGCAATAAGTTGTTCCGGTTCGACATCGGTGGTGTCGATGTTGTTGAGGGAAGTGAAATGATGAGAGTGAGATGGGATGTTGTGTTGAAAGGGTGGGGAGGGGTATTTACGGTAGTGGATGCAGATACGAAGGAGAAAGGTTTTTCCGATGAATTGCCGGCGGCGAAGTGCTGTGGGTGTGAAGGGGTAGGGAGCGGTATAGTGGGTTATTTAGAAATGGGAAAAATAGTGAGTGTTGGGTTGTTGAGTAGTGTAAGTTGGAGGTTTTTGAGCGTAAATGATGCTTTGAGGTATTTACAGCATTTTCTGTTGCCTTGTAAATTTTGCTTCAATGCTAGCTACTAACATTCAATAAAATGCTTGTTTTTTTTTTCTTCTTTTGTCCAATAATTTATCTTCGGCTAAAAACCATCAGTCATCGGAATTTTGGTCATTTTGTATATAAAAAAACAGCCAGGTATCAAAACGGCCACCAACAAGCTCTCAGTAACCAAAACTTAAAAAAAATACCAACATAAAAAAGGCAACACACAAGTAACATACCGATGCAGTAAAAGGGATTGTTACCATAAAAAATAACATAAGCTATTGTCCAACTGTTTTGACACAACAAGGAGTTGTTGAGACAAGTGACTAAATCCACATGGGTTTTAGCCTTAGGCAGTACCTCTGCTCAATATAAGAAAAATCTGCTTAAAGAAAAAATGGCCGCTGAGTTTAGGGTTGAGTTATGCCCAAGCACCGGCATGTGAGCGGAAAGGTTTGAGGCAATTCATAGTATATAGGTATTTCTCTTTTACCGTTCGAGCATTCCGACCGCTATTTTAAAAATTTGGTAAATATACTTAGAATTTTAATACCGTAAACTTTTAGATTATCATATAATTCAACAACTATTTGTATAATTAAAGTAGTTTTTTATTTGATATTCTAAAATGTTAGATTATCATATAATTCAACACTTATTGTATAATTAAAGTAGTTTTTTATTTAAGCAGGAAAAAAAAAATTATAAATAGTAGTTAAATGTCACTATAAATATATTTACCTAATTTTAGGTAATAATATAACTAGCTTAATAGATATTGAAAAAAATTGATAAATAATATTTAAATTTGCTATCTAATTATATGTATATATATATATATATTCAACTTTTTTATGGATGAAATGTTAGAAAAGGTAATCAATCAAAGGGTGGAAAATTATTTTAAAGAATAAAATGATAATATGGTTTAGATTTCAAAAAGAAATATATGGCGGTAGATAAAACAATATCACAATTGGTTTCTTTATTCCAAAACCACTAGTCTCAACAATATTAAAATCCAGATTTGTTTATCCACAACCACTGATCTTAACATTCAAAAATTCTAAAGTTTTGCGGATTCAAGCAGAAAGATACCTAAAGGACATCAAGAACGTAAAACAAATTAAAGGACTATTTAGAACTTAAATTTCTATTTAGGGCCCAAATGGTTAAAACTTAGTAAAATTTCAACTTGGTCAATGTGTCCAATTCGAATCTCTTTAAGCCTGCAAGACTCCATCGAGGGTAGTTATTGATTTGCTAAGAAGAAAACGATTCAGAATTCCTAATTTATTTATTAATGTTCATACCGGGTCGATAAGATTCAACCGACATACCTAAGAAGATGATTAACTTGTGTAGTTTAGAGAGTATTTAAAATTTAAAATTCGAGTAAATTAAGATTTGAAAGTATGGTCGTTCGAATTTTTAAAATCTAAATAGTTTCGATTCTTTAAGTTTGCGTTTAATTTATTTTATTTTAAAACAATTGGTTAAATTATACCCATTATATTTTTTCCGTTATCTATAAACAACTAGTTTTAACTTTATAAATCAGTTTCATCTCCAACCGTTAGTTTTAGTTTTTGGACCCTTAGCTTTGGTTTTAACATCTCTATTGTTAGAAGGTTATACTTAAGTTGACATACATTACATTTGTTAAAGCTTTCTTTAGTGTTAGATAACTTGAATTTAATTATCATCATTTCCTTCACATTATGACACATACCGTATTCAAACACTTTCAGTTTTCAAACCAATGTTTGTTAAAAGTTATTTGGAATGTTTGTTAAAAGTGCCCTAGACCAGCGCTGTAGCTGAAAGCTGCCCTTGGATTGAAGCTGAACTTCGGAGCTTGGTTCGTCGGTGGGTGGGTAGCTGGTAAGTGATAGAGTACGGGAGGGTAGAGGGTTGGAATTTGGCTCGGGATTGGAAGGGGGAGAAGTAGGAGGCAGACCCGTCGGGAGAGTCATGGTTGTACAAAGCAGTATGAGTCTGGTTTGTCTAGAAAGACAATTCAAAATCAATACTTTGATACCCATTAAATTCATAACCGCTTTTTTAAAGGTCTTTGTTGTCGGTTGGAGTGGTATTCTTTTTTTAAGCAAAATAATGATCAATTACTAAATAAAGAGTTTTACAAATTTTGAGGACCAAAATGAATACAAGGACAAACTATAGTTTTAAGAGAGCAATTCGACGGATTTTTAGAAATTTCCAATTGAATGAACCCTAGAAACTAATCGATAGAGACAGAGTTCCTTCTCCATGGCTATGGCACAAGAGCTTAGCCTAAATCTAAGTATCCAATACCCAAACTCTCTAGCGTGGTGATGGCTAGAAGAGAGATGGGGCATTTAAACCCTCGAAGGAAAGATTTTGACGGGCAGCAATGGCTCTCTTCGCTATCCAGTCCGCTGCTTGGTTTTGAGATCTGGATACGTGACGGAGAGTCATTCGAGGGTGGATCAGACTTCTACAGATGATACTCAACGGCTCGTACGTTGGAGCAGAAATGCCACTTGCAAGCATGTTGATTAGAGCCAGACAATCTGACTCTAGATCGACATTTTCCCAACCATTTCGCTTGCAAGTAATGAGCCCTTCAATGAAAGCTTTGCATTCAGCCTGAAAAGGATTCAGTTTCCCAAATAAGCATCATTTTCCCAGCAAGATGTCTCATCTATCGTTTCTGACAATTAAGCCTCCGCTAGATTCTCCGGATGCACAACAAGCGCCATCGACATTGACCTTCAGTCTACCAGGAGAGGGAGCAAGCCATTTCAGGTACGAAATTCTTTTCTTTCTTCTGTTAATAGATCTACAACCTAACGTTGATCTTGCGTTGTTTACAAAAGACCAATGCTTAGATTGAAGTTTATCCCCAGAGTCAATGCCCAAAATGATTCTGCAAATTCTATCAACAGCACTCTTGAAATCGTCTCGAGTGTTGTTCAATTTAGAACAATTTCTGTTGTACCAGATGGTCCAACAAATGATTTGGGGGTACCAGATGAGTAATATGGAATTTGCAATTAGTAAAACAAAACCAAGTCTGAAGTAAGTGATTTAGAGTCATATATCTACAGATTGGAACTTTAAACAGCCACCCAAAGTAGTTCCAGATAGCCCAAGAATAATTGCAGTTGACGAAGAGATGATTTTTCTCTTCACAACTACAACAGAATTGACACTTAGAGACTGTAATGAAATGTCTTTTGGAAATGATACTGTCTATGGGAACAAAGTTTTTAATGACTTTCCAACACAAGAATGAAATTTTTTTGGGGATAAAGTGGCTCCAAATTTTTCTGAAAAAGCTTGACTTGTTGTTTTTGTTTCTGATGTTGTTCCAAGTTGTCATAGTGTTAAAATTGCTATCTCTGGATAGCTTCCAAAAAATCTGGTCTTCCTGATCAGGATTAAGTTTTAAATTATTAATGTGGTTAACTTGATCCTGAGTAAGGAAGCCCAAGAGAGTTTGGATATCCCAGCAATTCCCTTTTCCAAAAAGACTTGACAGTAGCAGGTAAATACCAATTGTTATTACTTTGGCTAGTGAGAATAGGAGGCATATCATGCCAATCATCTAACCAAAAATCAACACTGCCCTTGCCAAAAACCCACTTAATATGCTTCTTAGCCATATCTTTAACAACAAAGAGCCTCTTCCAAACAATAGAATCAGTGGCCTTACAACTAGTTTTAGTAGGGTGAGTATCAGGGCTATAAGTTTTATGCATTAGGTTAGACCAAAGACTATTGTTTTTTCAAAAAAGAAACCATAGCTTATAACTGAAGGTAAGCTGGATATCAACTAGTCTTTTGATATTCAGCCCACCCTCATCATAGGGCTTACAAAGCAGATTCCAAGAGGTCCAATGTATAGACTTTTCATTATACTTGGACCTCCAAAGGAATCTGTTGAAACAGAGGTCAATTTTATTAAGAATGGTAGAAGGGATAGCACTATTCTGCATCCAGAAATAAACAATGGGATGAAGCACATTAGAGATAAGGGATATTCTGCCCCCAAAGGACAGATGCTTCATGTCCCACTCTTGAATTTTATTATGAATTTTTTCAATAAGAGGTAAGTAATTCTTCCCCTTGTTGTTAGCAGCAATGGTGATTCCCAGATAGATGAATGGAGCTGAATCAATTTTGAAGCCAGTTGCAACATTGAGTCTAGAAGCACAATCTTGGGAGGACTTTGCAGAGGTAATCACTTTGGTTTTGTTCTTATTGATTGCTTGGCCAGAAACTAATTGGTACTTTTCAAGCAGGTTACTGAGCTTATCAATTGTGGAGGGCAAGCTCTTTGTGAAGATGATGATATCGTCTGCAAAAGCTAAACTAGGTAAGAGATAATTAGACTTTGTATAATATTTCATGCTGCCATTAGCTTTAAAGAGAGCAAGAATCCCTCTAATAAGAACATCTTGAGCAATTATAAAAAGACTTGGAGACAGGGGATCTCCCTGTCTCAGGCCTTTTCTTTGAGGAAAATAGCCAATACTTAGGCCATTAATAAGAACAGATAACATGACATTTGAAATAAGGGTATTAATAATGGAGGTAACTTCATTTGAAAAACCAAAGCAGGTTAAGACTTTAAGGACAAAGGCATGAGAAATTCCTGTCAAATGCATTTGTCATATCCAGTTGCATAATGATATTACCCTTACTAGGCTTTTTGTTGATATTGTGAAGCATCTCCTTTGTGATAAGAATATTCTCATGTATGAGTCTATTCTTCACAAAGGCACCCTGATTTTTAGAGACAATTTTAGGGAGAAATTCAGCAAGCCTGTTATTAATAAGACTTGATATGGCCTTGTTGAATATAGTACAGAGACTTATACGTCTGTAGTTGTCCCAATTGATAGGGTTAGAACCTTTAGGAATTAGACAACTCCATGTGGCCAAAACCCCCTTAGGAATCCTACAGCATTTAAGATAAGCATTCAAAGAGTTACAAATATCAATTTTAATTATATCCCAACAAGTTTTCAAGAAGAAAGTATTGAACCCATCAGTGCCAGCAGCACTGTCCTTCTTCATAGTGTTGATAGTTGTCCAGACTTCATCAATGTTGGTAGGTCTAAGCATAGTTAGATTGTCAGAGTCAGTTATAATCTTAGGGATATTATCATAGATATGATCCTGCATATCAAGATCAATAGTGTTATCACAAGAGTCAGTAGAGAGAATGTTTTTAAAGTGAGATTCAGCTGACTTAGCTATGTCATTCTGACTATAGAACCAGATACCATCCTTCTTTATACCACTGATGAGGTTCTTCTTTCGCTGTTTAGAAACATATCTATGATAGACCTTAGTATTGCCATCACCTTCATTCAACCAAGTGTTGAAACACTTTTGTCTCCAGTAGGATTCCTCATCTTTTAGAGCTTGAATTAGGGTATTATTCTATTTGTCAAGACTAACCTTTGAGTTGATGCTATTTTCACTTTGATGGATAGCCTCCTTTAAGTTAACATCTTCAGTAGCCTCCTTAACTTTGTTAAAAATGTTCCCAAAATGGTTGATGTTCCAGTTTCTGAGCATCTTTTTAAGCCTATTTAACTTGAACCAGAAAGTATTATTGTGACTTCCATGACAAGGCATGTCCCAATTCTGCTTAATAAGGCTTAGAAAATCAGAGTCATTAGCCCAAGCATTTAAGAATTTAAAGTTACATTTTTTATAGTGTAAGACATAATTAAGGCTATTTGACAATGATATAAGTAATGGGGCATGGTCATAACAAGTTCTGACCATGTGAAACACCTGACTACTTTGCATAGTAGAGGTCATACTATTGTTGACTAAAGTTCTGTCAAGTCTTTTCCAGCAACGGTTGTTGCTCCAAGTGTACCTTGATCCCACAAAACCAATGTATTCAAGATTACACACTCTGATGGCTTCATTAAAGTCTTTAGAGCTCCCAATATCAAAACTAGAACAACCAAGCTGGTCTTCAGAGCTAGTGATAGCATTGAAGTCACCAGCAAGTAACCAAGGATTGTTGTCATCAGCTAGAGAGACCATATTATCCCAGAGATCTTTACGAAGAGAACGTTGATTCTTAGCATACACAGAGGTAAAATTAGAGTAGTAATTGTTGGTGTTGATTCCCATATGTAAAAATTGATCATGATCAACATTAATAGAAAGATTGATATCAGGAGACCAAAACACCCACACCTTACTAGAACAATTAGAAGCATAATTAACCAACCCAATTCTTTTAGAGATTTTCTCCATCTTGTCAACTTTAGCCATAGGCTCTTGAATGGTAATAACTTTAATCTTTTCACTTTGAATCATGAAAGTAAGCCTGGATAAGGTAGAATTGTTGTTGATGCCACAAGCATTCCAACTACATATCTTTATTATTATCAGATAAGGACTTGTTCTGTTTTCTCTCCTTTTTCTTTAGAGAGTTAACTGATAGTTTTTTACTAATCTTTTTCCCGTTGGCAGATTTGATCTTTTGATTGATGAGCTGTTTAAAGTCTTGACGAGGAGAAGTGAAGCTAGGGGAATCACACAACGAATTTGAACTTGGAGAAACATCACAACTGCCAATGTTCTTCAGATTTGGAGAAAAAGTGTTATTAGCATCCTGTTTGTCAAAAATACTTTGAAACTCAGAATCAAGTTTTTGAAGGGCACCAATAAATTCCTGATCATTCTTGGAGGAACTACAGTCTTCACCAGAGATAGGAGCCACTTCAGTAGATTCTTTGACACCAGACTCTATGTCTTTCGTAGTGATTATAGACTTTAGTTTCCTTCTATAAACTTTGGTGAAAGATTGTAACTGAGTAACCTTTGGAGCTTGAGATGTATTTGCTATGTTCTGAATAGTATCATCTTTATCAAAAAGATCTTTCTTTTCATTAACATGATCTTTGTTTTCCTTTTTGCTATCAACCTTTATGCAATCTTTAACAGTATGACCCAAGTGATGACAGCTTAAACAATAACCAGGAGCATTCTTGTAACTAATACCAATCCAATTTCCATTGTTCTCTCCAAAGCCAACCCACATACTTCTTTTAAGATCCTTAGCAACATTGATCTCGATTTGAGCATAGCAAGCATTTCTGCTGGCTCTATGCTTATCAGGTACCACAACACGATGAACTATCCCAAGAGTTGAAGCAAGATCCTGAATAACAGAAATGTTGTACATAAATTCCGGAATTTTTTCAAATCTGACCCATAACAACACAATTGGGTTTTCTATGTTCTTATTGAAGTCTGGACACCATTTTAACAATCTCATACTTTTACCATCCACAGACCAGACGCTTTTGGACCAAAGAAGACTGATATCTTCTTTAAGACAGAATTCGATTAGCACATGACGCGAATCTATTATAATGAAGCTATACGAGCCTTTAAACTTCAAAGAATCAAGTAAATGGTGAAGAGAGCTGCGTTTAGGTATGCCATTGGCGAATTTTCCAATTAAGGTTGTTTTACTCTGCAACAACAGACGATCTTTCGTTCCTTAGCGTACTGAACAGAGATATGGTTATCGGAATCTTTAACGAACTCTGGGTTTGTTTCTTTAGTCGTGTCTTTCTGCTTAACAGTTTCAACATAAGACTTGTTGGTGCAGATCGAAGCTTTGATCGGGTTGGAGTGGTATTCAAAGTCGATGGTTTTTTTCAAAAAAGCAGGGGTGATAATGTTGGTTATAGATGTTTGGCTGGCTCAAAACCATGATTGGTTACCGGTGTTTGGCACTTGTTGCATTCGTGCAACTACGGTTTCTTCGTCTCAAAAACGGTGAATGCAACAAGTTTATTCGTCTAAAAAACGGGTCATTCTGGTTTTAAAATATGGTATATATGGTTACTGTCGCGTTCTAACTAACCATACGGAGACATATGAAACACAAAGTTATAATGTTTTTGTTACAAATACGGTCGTTGAACATTTCACAATAAAAATACCTTTTTTGATGATTAACGGAGTGTAGATCAACACTAGCTTGACTACAAATATGGTTATTTAACATTTTAAATTCAAAGATATAAATCGGTTTTAAGGGTAATTTGGATGTGAAATGTCTAATAAATGTATTTGTAACAAAAAAATTATAAATTTGGGTTCTAAAATGTCTTTTTATGGTTGATTAACACGCAACAGTGATCATATATGCAACATTTTTAAACAATGATGACCCGTTTTGTGATGAAAGAACTTTAGTGGCAATAATGCAACAAGTGCCAAACACCGGTGATCAGTCACGGTTTTTAGCCATGTTTGGCTTTAAATTATTATTGTTCTGTTGTTTATAGTTTTTGTATATTCATAGTAGTCTTTTATTTTTATTTTTGTCTCTCACTCATCTTTTAGGTTATATATTATCCGCACATGTCAATGCTTGATGCGAAACCAGACATGTGATAGATGCAAAACCATATAATTAAAAACTAATTTAAATATAATTTTTTAAAAAATCAAAACATATCATGAATGGATCTAGTTTTGTTGGTCTTAAAAATTAAAACCAACTGTATTTTTAGATTATTTTTTTTGAGTTACGGTTTAAAAGATATGAACTTTTAAATTTGTAATTTTATAGTGTAAACGAAGAGAACGATTGTTACGAAGAAGATGGGAAACTTTTTAGTGTCAGATGCGAAACCAAGCAACTATGATAGATGCTAGATGTGAAACCAAACCAACTATGATAGATGCTAAACCAGAACAACTATGATAGATGTTAGATCTTAGATGTTAGATGTGAAACCATATGATGAGAAAGCACTGTAAAATATAATTTTTTTTAAAAAAAAATCAAAACATATCATGAATGATCTAGTTTTGTTGGTCTTAAAAAAATAAAACCAATAGTATTTTTAGATTTTTTTTTTCGAGTTACGGTTTAAAAGATACGAACTTTTTAATTTTTAATTTTATAGTGTAAACGAAGAAGACGATTGTTACGGAAAAGATGCGAAACTTTTTTTTGCTAGATGCGAAACCTTTTTAACTTTTGTACTGCTAGATGCAAAACAATGCAACTATGATAGATACTAGATGCGAAATCATACTAACTATGATAGAAGGTAGATTTTAGATGTGAAACCAGACATATGATAGATGCAAAACTACCAATATAAAATATAGTTTTAAAAAAAAACATATCATGAATAGATCTAGTTTTGTTCATCTTAAAAAATAAAACCAATGGTATTTTCAAATTTTCTTTTTCTGAGTTACGGTTTAAATAATATGAACCATTAAAATTTAAATTTAGAAAAATAAAAGAAAGATAATGTGCATATGTGTTTGCTTTTTATATATAGGGTATTTTAGGTATAAAGTTTGTTAAATTTTCTAGACCTTTAGGTTTTTTGGGTTGATTCTTAAACAATATCTCTAAAAAATACTAATTACTAATTTTTTTTCCAATAATATGTAAATTTTGTTCATCCAAATAATTACTAATTAGATTCTTCCACTAAATATTATTTTCAATAATATATTTACTAATTAGATTATTCCAAATTTGGTTTTAATAATATTTGAATTCTTATAGTTATCAATTTATTTTAATATAAATTCATCATATTATTTGTTGAAAACATATTATATTATAGTTCCTGATAAAAATCAATTACATATTTGGAATCAATATTTCAAAATTTTCTCTATGATTTCGACAATCAAGATACAGTTGAAAACATTGCGATCAGTGGTGGTGATGATTGATCTTGGAAAAAAAACTTTTTAAAATATTTGTGTTTGTTTTAAAATTTTACCTCACACCATTTAAGGCATATATTAGATTTCTTGTTTTATTAAAGATTTATGTTTATTTATTTGAGTAAAATGTAATTGTTTATTTGGTTATGTTTGTTTTAGTATTAAAAGTTTATATCTTAATTTGTGTTTAAACTAAAAAATAAAACTTAAGTTTGAAATAAGTCCAGATAAGATTGGACCGGACTGAACAGTTTGAATAGTAAAAAATAATGCTTACGTGACAGGTCGGATTGATCCGCGGACACGTACGGATCTGATTTGTGTTCAAAAATATTAAACTCGCAGCGGGTTAGGCTAGATTAGGGTTCAAGTTAAAAAAATAGCTCGAACAGCTCAGCCTAAATCCAATCCCAACGCGACCTATTGTCATCATTATATTTAAGTTTTATGTTGAAAATATTTCATACTAAAAGGAACTTAACCAATAAATATTAAATAAATAAATATTTATTATAAACTGTGTGAAAAAAATTAATCAATAAAATATTATTTATATATTTAATATTATAAATATGTGTTATTCCATGTGTTATCAAATAACTCAAAAGAGAAAAGAAGACAAAACCACCACTATAAATAATCATAGCTCCACAATTTTTAATTTTCATTAATAAATGTGTAATTAGTCTAACATGAACTCATCCATTCATAATTGTATCTAAATATGTAAATACCTATGTAAATTGAGTAAAAACTACAGTTAGCAATGTATTTTAGTTACACCGTCGATTTGTTCATGTCAAACTAAACCGAATCCAAAATTTTAAGTGCTATCAAATCACTCAAAAGATGACAGAAAACAAAACTACTACCATAAACAACCATATCCCTACTATTTTATCTAAACATGTAAATATCTAGCTCGAATCTATCGATTCATAACTTTATCTAAACATCTAAATATCTATATAAACTAAATCAAAAATATAGTTAGTCATATATCTTACGGGTTAGAGAAATATCCTCAATTATCTCCCATATGTTTGGGAGATATTTATTCTAACATGTCCTATATATAAAGGTCTAACATCAATCAATAAATATAACTATTTTTATTCATCTCCTTTACTTTTTACTCTCTATCTACTATAGTCATATGCAAATATCTAATTAACTCACATATTAATCTCTGTTTCCGCTTCCACTAAGCGATAAAAAAATTATCTACATCAGTCATAAAAATATGTACAATTGATACTTAATCATAAAAACAAAAACTTTGACAGACTTTTTTTTACTTATGTCAATATTTTCAAATGAGTTTGTTCAAAAATATATTTTCAGTTCTTTGTTTTTGTTTTTAGATCTTTTGCTTGCTTTTTTTGTTAATCACAACTCATAGTACTAGCTACTATGACAATGACAATAATTTTAAAAACTAAAATGCATGAAAACATCTCATATAATGTGGTAATAAACCAATTATTAAAACCCAATCGATATTGCCTAATCAATAACTATATCTAAAAAATTTGTCATATCAAGTTATTTTTAAAAAGTTTGTCCTACCAAGTTGTATTTAAAAATATTGTCCAGGCTTGTTCATCGACTAAAAAAATCTATCATATTACGTTACTTTTAAAAAGTATGTATTTTTTATAAAATTTGCCATGTCAAGTTTTTTTTAGAAAATTTGACGGAAAGTTAGTTTTAGAAAATTTAACATGCCAAATTGTTTTTCAAACTTTTGATTTACCAAGTTTATTTTAAAAAAAATTAATCTCTAAAGTTGTTTTTAGAAAATTTAACCTGACATGTTGTTTTTAAATATTTTGACCAGCCAGGTTATTTTTATAAATTTTAACATGAAAAGTTATTTTTATAAAATTTGATATACCAAGTTTGTTTTATAAAATTTGACCTGCAACGTTGCTTTTAGAAAATTTGACCTGTCCAGTTTTTTTATATAAAATTTGATTACCAATATTTTTAGAAAGTTTGACCTGCATATTTGTTCTAGAGAATTTGACCTACAAAGTTGTCTTTAAAAAATTTGACATACCAATTTGTTTTTAGAAAATTTTAACCTATCAATTTGTTTTTAGAAAATTTGACATGCTAAGTTATTTTAAAAAAAATTGACCTACCAAGTTATTTTTAGAAAATTTTGATATGCCAAGTTATTTTACAAAATTTGACTTGTCAAGTTATCTTTAATAAATTATCATGCCAAGTTTTACAAAAAAATCCACCCAAATTATTGGATCATATTTGTTTGTGTTAGATCGGTATACAATTTTGTTAGGATGGCGACCAAAGTCCCACATCCCACATCGTTTAGACATGGAAATGATCATTGGTATAAAAGTAAGAACATATCTTAACTAGAATGATACCTTTTGGAAGTGGACCAAAACAAAAGTCGTGCGGGCCTTCGGGCGCCAAAGCAGATAATATCATATAGTGTTGAGATCGTGTTGTTCTTACTTACATACGGAGGCGACCATATTCTGAATACGTGATATCAGAGTGTCGGGCCCAGACATAACACGATGATGGTGAAATTCTCGGAAGTCAGACATAGCCAGATGTCATCCTCAAGGTGATCTGTTCTAGAGATCCTAGTTCGGAGTTCCTGTGACTCCTCAAGCGGTGGTACTTGATTGGAGTGAGGAGTGGCGCTAAGGAACAAGACAGTTTGGTCTAATGGTCAGGTAGCCATAAACTAATTAGAGTGGACGGATGGAAGTCACTTGAGAGGAGGCTAAAGTGGTACTTTGTTTAAGAGGATGATTTGTTAGGGTGGCGAACAAAGTCCCACGTTCCATATCGGTTAGACATGGGAGGGATCAATGGTATATAAGTAAGAACATATCTTAACTAGAATGATGTCTTTTGGAAGTGGACCAAAACCAAAGCCATGCAGACCTTCGGACGCAAAAGCGGAAAATATCATATTAGTGTTGAGATCGCCTTTTTTTTAATTATATACGGAGGCGGAATATGCGGACTAAACCTCCCATATTCGCTACACCTTATAAATAGACTTACTAGAGCTACACAAAAACACAATCTAAAATTTGTAACCCTTTTCTATCATAGTGAAACTCTTTTCTCTTGTGGCGCCCATGGACGTAGACAATTGTCGAACCACGTTAAATCTTGTGTTCATTTCATCTGTCATTTACGTATATTCTGATCTTGAGCCATTTGTGATAGTAATTTATAACAAATTTCATCAGTATGTATAATTTATAAAAGAAACAAAATCCACAAGCCTTGTTTTATCTGATACAAATCCCTAGATAATAGGGATTTGTCTTTTGACTAAAAATATATTACCCGCTTGTAATTTGATCCAAAAACATCTTCTATATATATATATATATATATCACATTCATTAGTATTACCCACTTATAATTTGATCCAACGTCTTTTATATATATATATATATATATATATATATATATATATATATATATATATATATATATATATATAAAAGACGTTGGATCAAATTATAAGTGGGTAATACTAATGAATGTGATATATATATATATATATAGAAGATGTTTTTGATCCTATATATATAAAATACAACATTAGCAATACCCACTTATAATTTGACCCAACATCTTCTCTATCTATATAATAGATTGGTATTACTCACAAATTTGCAAACTTCAAAACATAAAAATGGGTTCTTAAAATAGTAATGACTTCACCTAAAACACCTGAAACTTGTGTTTTCAATCCATTCACATATACGTTCATGGTCCAAATCACATGCTCTTTGTTCCTCATATTACCAAATACAACACTAACTCAACTTTAGTGCTGCTTAACGTCTTAGTTTTGATTATATAAAGAAGAAGAAGAGTCGTACCAACCATTTAGATGATCAACTATGGAAACTAATTAAATTTTCACAATAACTTTGGGAGGCTAAGAAGCCTCGCTTGAGTCGAGTTGCTGATAGAAATCCTTCTTACTCATCCTAAAAACAATAAAAACACTCATGTAGATATAATTAAGTATCTCTATTATCTAATAAGTTCTAATGTAGCTTCCATAAATAATCATCATATGTTATATCTATGAACTAGTACCAACCCGAAGTTTTGTATAATTGTTTTAGAAAATTTGACCTATAAATTTGTTTTTAGAAAATTTGACATGCCAATTTGACATGCAAATTTGACCTACACATAATGGTTTGCTTATTGTCTTTTTCTATTATCCGATTTTAGTATTCTACAAAATTCATGTTGATCTTCCCGATCTGCTACTGAAACACCTACAAAAGGGTTAGAAAATCTTCCAACCAACAAGATGACGACTCTGAAGTGTTTAAGTTTTAATATTATTTTAAATGAAAACACTGTCAAAACCGTAAGTCTGATTATATAGGCAAAACCACATGAAGTCCAAAGTTGTAAAGCCCAATAACCTTTACCATCTTGTGATTGGGAATCACAACCTAGTAAATTGATAAAAATCAATTTACTTCCTGAGTTATTAGTTCAGGCTTAAGTATTCAGATTTAGGGTCTCTTCTTTATAGTGTTTAAATTCAACATGGTTACCACACTTAGGTTCATAATGCTTTTTTCACGTATAGGTCCAATACAATTAATTATATAATACAATTAGTTCGATTATTTTTATTTTTGGACAACTTTAAGACAATCACTGAATATATATTTGATATATCGGTCCATAAATATTCCAATAATCTCATAGTTTGACCGTCATATATTACTAAAAAATATACTCAACTCTAATGAGATCCCTGAATCTATCGTCAATGGACCAACATTACAACCCCTTATTTGATAATAAAAAATAAAGAACTAAAGACATATTTCTCGTCATGTGAACAATATGATGCAACAATAATCACGTTATTTATATCAATTAATTACTTTGGCCAATTAAGGAGTATAACTTAAGAGTAATATGGCTTGTAGTCGTACATGTCTACTCTTAAATGGTTATTACCTTCAGAGATCAGATCAAGAACATATATTAATAAATATAACCAAACATATATATATATATATTACAATAAAAATTTATATGCACGATACTACAAAAATATCATCAGATCATATTCCAAACGCTCCTACTGAAACTAACAATCCTCTAAATCAACTTCATACTAATTAGGGGTGAGCAAAAACCGAAAAAACCGAACCGATCGACCGAACCAAACCAAAATGGGTCGGTTTGGTCGGTTTTTTAAAACTAGATTTCAGTTTCGGTTTTAATTTCTTTAACCGAATTTAATTCGGTCGGTGTTCGGTTTGTACGTTTTAATCGACCTATTTGAACCGAATCGACCGAATCTAGAGAATATATTGTATATGTTAATATATAGACCGTATTTGATATAAACACTATGGCCACCTCTGGCCTAGTGGCTGTACACATACAACTTAACACTCTTTTATTATACACGTTTGTGGGGTACGAATCCTAGGGGCTGCAACTACTTTTTTGGGTTTATTACTCTATTTTCCTTACGTCGTTCCACTTTATTTTTTTCGTTTCTCTTTCATCTCGATGCCAACCAAAGCCTGTTAGCTAGGGTTCTCTGCAAGAAAAAGAAGTCCGAGACCGTTAGCTTTCTCACCCTTACGACCGGTGACCGGTGAGTTTCTAATTTGATAATTCTATTATTGTTTGTAAATATCTGATTCTTATAGTCTTTCGTAAATTATGATTCCTAAACAACTCTCGTTTGTGTAAAAATATAAATTACACATGAAATAATTGCAGTGGCAGTACTAGTAGTAGTACCAATTGTAACTAGAATAACCATGTCTGCTTTACCGACAACTGTTACTCTATCCGAAACCAACAAAATCACTTATATCTCTATTCGGTATTTCTAATTGAAAACCTGTGTTTTGTATGAATATCACCTATATATTGAACACGTGATATGAATTTAGTGTTTGTTGGGCAACGTCTGTTTGTGTTTGTTGGACAACATCTCTACTGTTGGTGTTCAATTAGTTTCATTTTTGTGTTTGTGTTTGTTGGACAGCATCTGTACTAACTGATCTAAAAGAAAATTCTGATGATCTAACTGATCTAAAAGACAGTTCTGATGCATGAACACGAATTAGATTCTATTTATTTGTCTTCTTTATTCTTAAGAAGAACCCTTGTTTGTGTTTTGTTTCATTTCTCAGTTTTTCATATCTATCTACCTGGACAGGTGTGTGACAGTCACAATGGTTTTACTTTCACAATCAGTAATGACAATTCTCAGTAATACTACTACTACCATTATACACCAAGTTTATTACACTACCATATACTCCTATAGTATTTATTTAAATTAGTGACAAATTATTATATGTGCCAAAGTTCTCTAACATGTGTTTGGTTAGGAATGATTTCAACAATTTTTGAATTATAAACTTCACAATTGAGACTATATATCCTTTAATTTATATTTTTACATTTGATTTTTATATTTGTTTCATTTTCAATTTCTTATATCTATCTACATGGGCAGGTGTGTGACAGTCACAATGGTTTTACTTTCACACTCAATAATAAAAATTCTCTGACTTACTACTACTACCATTATACACCAAGTTTATTACACTACCATATACTTCTATAGTATTTATTTAAATTAGTGACAAATTATTACATGTGCCAAAGTTCTCTAACACGTGGTTGGTTACGACCACAACAATTACAAACTTCACAATTGAGACTATATATCCTTTAATTTATATTTTTTACATTTGATTTTTACATATGCTCAGTGCAGATCAACTAAGATGGTCGGAGAAAATGAAGTCACAAATGTAGAAAGCGCAAATCAAGAAAACGTCGATGCTGGTATTGCTGATCAAAACGTTCAAGGTAATCATAGAGTCCCTCCTAAAAAAATAATGATATGGAAGAGGTTAGCACCGATGCCGTTATTGCTGGTCATAATAGGAAAAGATCATTTGTGTGGGCTCATTTTACCGAAATTGAACGTAAAAATCCTAACGATAGTCGTACCGCTGCATGTAACTATTGCAAGAAAATCTACAATTGTGATCCCAAACAAAATGGAACACCCACTTTAGGAAACCATCTAAAAAACCAATGTAAAAAGTATCTGTATCGAAATCTTGACAAGAATCAAACTACTTTAGGGTTTAAAGTGAGATAAGAAGATAACCGAAGTGAACTTGTAGCTGTTTCTTTTAGTGCAGAAGCTTGTAAAAAAGCCTTAGCCAAAATGTTGATATTAGATGAATTGCCCTTTAAATTTGTAGACGGCGAGGGGTTTAGAAACTTTATGCTTGTTGCTCAACCAAAGTGGACAAGTATTCCATCTTGGTTTACAATTGCAAAAGATTGTTTCAATGTTTTCGTAGAAGAGAAAAAAAAAGTTAAAAGAAGCCATGTTAGGGCAACAGATATGTTTAACTACGGATACATGGATATCTATACAAAATTTGAATTTCATGTGTCTCACCACTCACTTTATAGATGCTGATTAGAAACTACATACAAGAATTCTGAACTTTTGTATAGTTGAAAGTCATAAAGGTGAGGATTTGAGGAAGGTTATTGAGATGTGTTTGCTTGAATGGGGGATCGAAAGAGATGCATGACTCGATCACTCGAGTAAGAAATGCAGTGAGGTATGTGAGATCTTCCCCACAAAGGTTAAAACTCTTCAAACTTTGTGCTGAAAAATAAAAAATTGAATGTAAAAGCATGGTTTGTTTGGATGTGCCGACTAGATGGAATTATACGTATATGATGTTGGAAAGAGCTGAAAAGTTTTCTAAAGCTTTTGAACGGTTAGAAGAGGATGATCATAATTTCTTGTTAAATGTCAATGATTGCGATGGATGTGATGATGGATATAGTAGTAGAAAAATGAAGAAAGTGGTTTTGGGGCCTCCTTACGTTTGAAGATTGGCAACAAGTAAGATTGTTTGCAAGATTTTTGAAATTATTTTATGATGCTACCTTACGTTTTTCGGGTTCTGTGCATGTAACTTCAAATAGTTTTTTTATGGAACTAATCACTATCCAAGACGTGATTGAGTTGGAGGTACGCAATGAGAATCCTGGACTGAAATCAATGGCTCAAAGTATGAAGAGTAAGTTTGAAAAATATTGGGAAAACTTCGATATTATGAACCCTTTATTATATCTTTATTTGGTTCTTGACCCTCGTTATAAGATGTGTTATGTTAAGTTTTGTTTTGAAAATATTATTATGTATGATATTGAGAGAAGCGATTGTTTGTTAAAAAAATCAAAGATAAGCTTATTCGGTTGTACGATTCATACGTTGTAAGTGAAGCTGGGGTAAATTTAGACAGTCAAACAAGGACTCAAACAGTGGGCAACGAAATTGAAGAAAATGTAGATCCGAGAGTAGTAAGAATGTCACAATTCAAGAGACATTTGAAAGAATTTGATTATTTTCAAAATCAATCGGTAGTAGAAAAGTATTTTTCGGATAGTTGCGAAGATGTAGAAGAGTTTTATATATTGGCATGGTGGAAGATCAATTCTCCAAGATTTCGAGTACTTTCTGTAGTTGTGCGACATGTTCTTGCAGTTCGGGTATCTACGGTAGCTTCTGAATCCGTATTTAGCACTGCTGGTCGTGTTCTTGATCCATTTCGTAGTGCATTACAACCAAAGATGATAAAAGCCCTTATTTGTTCACAAAACTGGCTGCGGTGTTCGTCAACTCCAATAAATCTCCGAGACGCAATGGATTACATTGAAGAATTTGAAAAAAATGGAGACAGGTATATATATTTATTATTAGATATATATATATATATATATATATATATATATATATATATGTGTGTGTGTGTGTGTGTGTGTGTGTGTGTGTGTGTGTGTTTAAGCTTCAAAAACTAACATATTTTTTGTTTTCATTTTATAGAATTTACTAAAGATTCGAGTGAAGGAACGTCATCCAATATGAATGTCACTAGAGATGAAGGTATGTGTACTAGTAAATTCTTTTATTTTATTTTTATTAATGTTAGGAATTCTATTTGATTTAGTTGTACTGGTTCATGGTTGGACGTGATTTAATTACCGCCTATGATTATGGAGTTATGGTTAGACATCATACTTCTTTGATATATACTGTCAACAAACAACTAAAATTTTTTATATAAAAATAACACTAGTAGCTTATTATCTAAATAGGACTATAGTCAATAGCATTTACTAGCTTATTATCTAATGGAAGTCAGTAGCTTATTATCTAATGCGTTGTTGCATTTACTAGCTTTGTTGTTGTTTGAATGTTTTTTTTTACAGAATGGGAAGAAGAAATACGACCTTGATTGATCGTGGATTAAAGCCGAGACTTTACTTGTTACGTGTAATGTGATAAATTTGGTTTAAGATTACTTTGCTTTGCTTTAGTTAATGTTGGTCTTTGGTGTTCTAAGACTAAGTTTTGATATTTAGACACAATGTAATTTTTTAGTTAAAACCATACTCTATTTGCTGCATTTATTTTGTGATTGTTGTTAACTTTTTTAAAAGTACTGTTTGGGTGCGAATCTAGTCGCATTGGATGCATTTTTAGTACGGGTGTGTTAGGGTTGCCAATGAATGTTTCCTAGCCAATAAACAATAAAATTTTTTAAACTTTTCTTTTAACTTTTTTCCACTGTTTTTTCCAAAACCAAAATAGAGTCTTTTAAATTGGTGATTTAGAAGTACTATTTAGTTGCAGACTTTTACCTAAATAAACTAACTTTGAAATTCTCTCAATTACTTGAAACGTTCCAACAACAGAATATAGTATACCCATGTGCACCGAATTGTAAAAGTTTTCTAGCCATCATATTTTTTGTTTTATAGCTTGTCTTCCAAATTGTAAAAAACAAATCCCCATGTGCACCGAACCGCACCAAACCACACAGAACCGCACTGAACTGTACCGAACCAAACCGAACCAAACCGAAACGAACCGACCCAACCGCACCACTATTAAAACCAAAAAACCGACCGAAAAAAACCGAAACCTAAAAAACCGATTTTTTTTATTACTAAATCGGTTTAATAATATACAAACCGAATTATTTCGGTTCGGTTTAATAATTTAAAAAAACCAGACCGAATCTCACCCCTAATACTAATGGTGTAGCCTATAACAAGCTTAGGAAAGATCGTATTTGTTTAGAATCTGCTATCATTGAGTTTGTTCCAATAGGCTCTATATTTATATGACCCGTCTGAACTCTTTATCTAACAGACATAAAATTTATGTCTATGTGTTTGGATTTAGATGAGCTCCTGTTGTTAAAGTACTACACTGTAGAATTATTGTCGCAGTAAAATCTCATATGACCTTCTATCCCTTGTACAATATGCAGCCCGATGACCAAATTACGCAGCCATAACTCTTAATTCGATGTCTTAAAGCACATAACAAATTCCGCTGCCATTATAGACGATGCAACAAGTGTTTGATTTACACTTTTCCATGATATACACCTCAAACAATAAGAATATATTGCTCAAAGTGCTTTTCAATATTTCTATGCATCCACCAAAGTCCGAGTCGGAATACCCAATTATCTCCAGCATTTTCGACTTACTATATGTTAATATGTGTCCATTTGCTCATTACATATATTAGAGTACCCTTTTAACTACCTTCAGTGATACATGCCTTGGTTATTAACATATCTTCCCAATATATTTACAAGAAAAAGCAATGTATAGTCTTAAACTTAAGCATATATTAAACTCCCAACTGCCGAAGCATAAGAGATAATGTTTATTTCCTCAATCTCAAGTTTTTTCTTTGAACATTGACATAGACTAAGTCTGTCACCCTTTACTATTGATGTATTAAAAGGTTTGTAGTTTGCCAATTCGTAATGTTGTAACACATTTTCAATATATATATTTTTGTGATAATTCAAGAATACCACGAGAGCGATCATGATGTATTTGGATTCTGAACACAAAATTGACATCATCGAGACCCTTCATATCAATCTTGTATGATAGAATCTCTTTATACGGTGTAATAATTTTTTATTATTTGAGGCAACCAATGTGCCATCCATATATAATATAAAATATATTAAATTAATCTCACTGGACTTTTGATATGTACAATCCTCAATCGATTTGACTTTAAAGTCAAAAGAAACTATCATCTCAAGAAATTTGTGATTCCCCTAACGAGAGGCCTATTTGAGCCCATAAATGAATTTTTTAAGCCTACAAACCAGATCTTTTGAGTTTTATACTACAAGTGTTAGGGTTGCACTATATAGATTGTTTTCTCAATATTACAATTAAGAAAATTGTCTTAGCATCCATTTGATGGAGCTCAAGATGAAAGTGTGCAACTAATGTCATGATAGTTTAAAAGGAATCCTTCATCGATACTGAAGAGAAGGTTTCTTTAAATCAATTTATTCACGTTGAGTATAACCTTTCCACAAAGCGTGATTTATGTCTTTACATATTAACCATGGAATTGTGTTTGGTTTTGTAAATCTAGTGACAATCAATTATATTCTTACCTTTAGGTAATGGGACAAGTTCTCATGCCGCATTGTCATGTATCAACTTATACTCTTCCTTCATAGCGTCGATTCCTTTCTGATAATCAGAGCTTTCCATGACATATTTTAGGATGATGGATCATCTATAGTTCTAGCACATGACTCATCATGCTCCTGAATATATATTATAAATTTTGGACCTATAACACTCTTCGTTTCTCTTGTGGACCTTTGTAAGCATATTATTTTATCTTGTTGTATTTCTCAAGAGTGTAGAGTTTAATTATCATAATTGATATCATTTTAATCTTCTTATGGAAGATTACCTCGAGGTTCATCTTGTCGTAATTGGACCGTATTCTTATCGTGGTTAGAAATCTGAATTGGAATATCAATGTTATTTTGAGTATTACCTTGTTCTAACATGAGAAAAATTATTGGCATAAAAACCTAAATTTATGATACTTGAATATTTATGTTAAAACCTTCGCCAATCTTTATAAATTCTTCTTTAAAATGAATATGTATTCCCTTATTCATTCCCGAAAACTCAACATCCTCGAGAAACTTTATCATTCACTTTTCAAATATTATATTAGTGATAAAATCATAAAAATTAACCCATGTAGAGTGTTCAGTAAATCATACCCTCGGTGGATGATCTGATCTTATAGTCCTTCATTTATTGTAATTACCTTTTGACTTCCCTTTTGGTATTGATGTGAAATTGGTTTGACCGAAGTCGTAACACCACCACTCATTGTTTCTTCATTTTTATGCTTATTTGTGCCATAGTCTTGCTTGTCGTTGGGCCTTCGATTGGATTGTTAGTGTTTCCCAGCTTCTTTGTATTGGGTACTTCATCCATTTTGATGAACCGCTCACTTGGATAAATTAATCTCCAAACTTTAATAATTTTTTTTGCCATGATTATCTCAGATAGGGTTCATTCTTAAATTTTTTATCTAAAAGTTGTTACCGCCACCAGATATGGTAATCGTGTAACTTTGATTTTGTTTCAACAAATATTTTGGTGTAGTCTCTTAGGCTCTCATTGTCTCTTTACTTTCAATAGACTATGTAGTATCCATCTTGTTTGATTTTATTCGAATTTATAAACTGGTTTTTAAATATTATTTAAAGCATTTTGTAATTCTTTATACAGTATGGTAAAAAGTTGTTGAAGCATTGCATTGTTGTTTCTCCTAGGGATATAAAAAATGTTTGGCATATTATTCCCATTGTATTGGAGTATCTCACTGTTAAATTGTTAGATATAGTGTTCCAACCTCTTTTTCCTTCTTACTTATCTATTTTGCGATTATCATAACGTGGTGACATGACTCGATATAATATATCTAGGGCTAATGGGGACTCGTCATTTGATTGAGGTTATTTATCGTCATAAAAGTCATTTATACCATATATGAACGGGTAAGCCTGTTGGAACTCTGTCCATTTCTACATTGCACCTTTTATTTTAGTTTTGTCCTCGTATATACCTCTTTGGTTATATGGATTTGATTGTATATATCACGGTTCTAAATGAAAGATCATGCATTCATGGTTGGGTAACTTGACTTTGATAATTATATTGTACATAGTTTGGGTATAAAGGATAACATCTTAGAGGTATAAAGATTTGTAGTAGCGGTGCATATCTTGGAATGCTCCCATGGTTGATGACATTCTAGCATCCTTGACCTACTGGATGATCGGATTTTTTTGTTTGTTCTTGCGGCTATTTTTTCGCCTCCCATCTGAATTAATAGGCCATCGGTCGAAGTTTTTTATTTTTACTCTCGTGATTCTCTTTTATCCTTCTCGTTTTTACAGGATTCTTCTTCATGCCTATACCGTAGCATTCTCGAACTAGCATAATCTCCTTTATTTTTATCTCCTATATCGACTATCCAAATATCAGACTCTAGTAATTTGTGATAGGAAATGCTTTTGTAAATACATAAAATATCTTACATATTTGTTTCTAAACTGTTTAGATAGATGCTCGATCTTAGTTGTTAACTCCACTTTCTTTAAACTTGGTACGACTTAAATCACATGGTAGTTAGTTTGTTCATTTGGAAGAAGCTCCTTCTCAATCTCTTAATTGACTAGCAGATCTACGTTTTTTTATCACGTTTGATATCTTCAATTTTGGATTTTTGAATCATTTTTCTCTTAATGGAAACATAGTTTCTCGAATTCCAACAAACAAAGCCAATTGATGTGGATATTTTTTATCGTTTGGCTTAGCCGAATCGGAGATCGATTTATGAGTGATTTAAGTAAGTATTTATGAAAAGATGATTTAAGGAACAAAGGAACAAAAGAAATAGTAAAAATATGTTGTGTTTATTGATCAAGTTTGTACCATAAATATATAGATCGTATTACAATAAATATCTCATAGATATATAGAGATAAACAATTATATTTCTCTAATCACTAGGATACGCGGTTAAGTATATTTTTGATTTTTTTTTCTAAATAGATATTTATATGATTGGATAAGATTATGTACCAATTGTTTCGGACTGGAGTAATAATACCCTTATCAATTATTTTATATATATATATATATATATATATATATATATTGTTTTTTTGTTTTTTTATTTGATAGTCAATTGTGATTTTTTTCATAGATAAATAAATGATCATTGGATATAAATACCCGATAGGTTAGGATGTGAGAAAATAAAATTTCTTACCCAACAGGTACCCAAACTCAACAAGTTTAGAAAAATAAAGATGAAATAAATCATGGATTTAGTTATACTCGCACTCATCCTGACCTATTACCATCCCTAACAACTACCTTTCCACTATGAACGCCTTATACCATCCTTTTTTCACATGGGAACCATTAACTTTGACAGCTTTAGAAACCGCTCCATTTTTGTACAGTTTCTTAACAAGAGTTATTTTACTATCATTTTCTTCTATAAACATATACCCACCAATGGAAGTAACAACGGGCCACATAACACTCTTTACATTGTTCATGAATCAAAATAGCCATATAAGAATAGTAAAAACAGTTGCATCATACACAATTTTGATGTATAAATTCTTTGCATAATCCATTTGAGACTTGTAATCAAGATTTGACACTAATAAGCATATACAAATAATATAAACATTATTTTTACATACTCATCAATAATAACATATATTACATGAAGCATATGTGATTTACCTTTCGATTTTTAAGTACGAGAGTAAATTGGAGCATTTTGCTTGACTCTTGATTCCCAATAACCCAATACTTATACAAATTCATTATCTAAATCTTATTTAAATATGGAGGATTAGTTAGGATCTTTACTCCACCAAGAAAAAAAGATTACATTTTGGCATGTAAAGTTTTTCAACGGTACAAAATTTCTAATGTTGAAATGCATATACACTTTATGAACAAAAATAATAGTCTCCATCAGCACACTCCACGCATTTGGTACCAATTGACTCAGATAAATATGAATCTCTCTAAATAATTTCAGTAAGTCTTAACAAAAAGAAAATCTCACACCCATTTCTAGAATATATGTGAAAAATACTATTAATTTCTCTTCTGTATGTAAAACGATTTCACCTTCTTGGGGAGACTAAATTATGGTGTTAGCTATAATGGCATAGTCCCTTCTCTTTTCATTATAATAATAAAGGTTGATATAGTCATACTTGTCATCTCAGCTTCACCAAGACAATTATTAACATATGTTAATTCTGGTGTTTTAATTGGATCACTCTGAATTAAAGCTAACAACGAATCACTTAAGAAGACATTATTAACCCCAGAAAAAATAACAATACTTACATGTTGTGCTGAGAAATGGTTTAATTCTAAGATTTTAGCCAAAAAAATCTTCTGGCGATAAACAAGCGGTTTCACCACTCCATTAAAAGTGAAAGGAGATTGAGTACCATAGAAGACACTAGTGCCTAGATTTTTGTTGTTTGAGTCCTCACCATCATGATGAACAACATAACTTGCATTTTTTACCATTTAAAAAAAAGGCAAAAAAATGCAATAACTGAGAAACAGAGTTTGTAAAGGAGAAATAAAGTAAAAGATGGAAGTCTTAGCGCGTAAAGATGCAAAATTCAAAGTCAAAATAAAGCTTGGATAAAGCAAAAATGATGTATCAAGCAAAAGGTTTTAAACAGAAAGAAGAAGGTACAAAATAATTACAACGCGTTAAATTTTTTACTTTAACGTTTTAGATATTTTGTAAATCAATAATAAAGATGAATCCTGAACGATTAAATGAGATGTAAGAATGGGTAGCGACTCCTATCGTGGAAGTAAGCGCATTTAAATACGTTGTGTACACGTGTAACACTACACAAAATGTTTTACAATTACTTGCATTTTGCCTTTCAAGTTTCTTCATAATTCAACATCAACTCATGAACTTTTTATATACATTCAGATGGGCAGCTTTATTCAAACTGTATGAACAAAAAATAATCTTAAAGCTATAGGGAGTCGATGAATTGAATCTTAAAAACAAATATTATTTCTTTATTTCATTCAACGACAATTATAGTCATTTATTCATATTTGAAATGACTAAGGGGCTATTGTCCTTAATATAGAAACAATAAAAAAAAATATAGAATAATTTGAAACAAATTTGAAGTCCTTTCTATTCGAATAAACATCTCAATAACTCTAGCCCCTTGCTACCTGTTAGTTGTACTTTTTTCCTTCGACAAAATATAATTTTTTTTCCTCAAATGAGCTAATCAAGAGACGTCTTTGATGTTTGTTCCGCTAGAGGAGAATGAAACCATCAACAGGTAACACCAATGTATTTTAATACTCTAAGGAATCCAACTAAAAATGGTTGTATTATAGTTTTGTATGCTTTGGAAAATGATATTTGACCAAAAAAATAATTATACAATCAAACCTCACCAAAAATTCTCAAACAAAATAACAATGTTCTAAATCAACTAATTCAAATGGTTAGTCATTTTGCGATTCTTTTGCAAAAACTAAGAGATCTGCTAATGAATGTATAAAATGTTTTGTCCAAAAAATTCTTGATACATCAAGAGCTTTAAAAATCATTTGGTTGTCCTATTAAAAGTTCAAAGTCTATTCAACCAAATATATGTAAAGAGAAGAAATTATCATTCCGATATATCAATAAATATTTATGTCGTTATTCAAAAATATCATTAATGGTTAAAGATATTGTTTGTAAAAAATGCTAATTCAAATTAGAAATCCCATATTTATATTCACTGATTTTTTTTATACATATTGTAAAATATTTTAGTATATATAATGTAGGAGAAAAAATGTATGATAACTAACATATATTTATGTGTTAATTTTTATAATAATCGTTTATTTTTATTGTTAAAATATTGATTTTTTTTGAATTTATTATATATTATTAGCATACATAATAAATTTATTCTAAAATTTAAATAAAATTGTTTGTACATATTTTTTGGAGAGTCCGTTTCGATTCATCAAAATCGGTAAAAAAACTAATGCAGGGATAAGAAAGTTATCTAGAAAAAAAAATACAAAAATAAAGTAAATAAAATAACGTGGTTCACTTTTCCAAAGGAGAATGACATTATAGCGACCACTATACAATTTGAGCTTTATTTATCCATAAACAAAATATATCCGAAATAGAATTTATGTTTGGCTTACGACTATTCAAACCAACTCAAGATAAATTCTTAAACCCATTCCTTTTTCATTTTTTACGTAGACATATATTTTTAGTTCAATATTTTAAAAGTATTTTTAATATGTTCGAAAACTATTTACCATATAACTATAATTTTATTTTGATTAGAATATTTTTGATATTTAATAAATATTTTAATATATACGATCCAAGCATTTTATTGACTTAATTTTCTTAATATTTGAAGATATATTTTAATATATATACTTGGGAACACTCTCTCGTACTCTTAGTACCGAGCGGTGCGTATTGCAGTTACAAAATTTGTGTGCAACTTTTGATCGAAGTTGTCATCGAGACTGGCGTTCTTCAGTGCCCAAAGCTGCTGGTTGCAGCCAATTTTTGGTTCAACAATTTCAAAACCCTTTTCTATCATCTCTCGCTGTCCCGTGTCTTCGACCCTCTCTAAACTGTGCGTATTGTCCGTTCAACGAACTCACTCCTTTGCAATCACCAATGGATCAATCTCAAGTAAGTAAAATCATTACACTTTGTTTTAATAATTGTGTTTTTCTTTTTGGGTTTTTGAAATTTTGGATCGTGTATTGTTAAAGGTTGCTTTTTTAGTTCCCTTAAATGATGATCTAGAGGAAGATAGTGCTCTTTCGAAGATACCTTTGTTTCTAGGACCAAACCTAATCGGTCGCCGCCACAATGTTCCGGTGGCCGATAAGCGTCTCTGTCGCAAGCACGTCACTTTGACGACCGCCGGTGACCGAACTGCCAGTTTACTTGTGGTAAAGTTGGGCTTTTTTTTTCTTACAAAAAGCTTCAGTTTTAAGCCTACTTTGAAACACCCAGATAGCAGAATTTGAACTTTTTTGGGTTTTCTGGTGTTCTATAATTCTGTAGGAGGGAGCCAATCCGGTGGTTGTTAAGTCCGGTGGCGAAAGAAAGAAGCTTTCTTCTAGAGATAAAGTCTCCATTACTAGTGGTTGCATCATCGAGCTGATTCCCGGTCATCATTTTTTCAAGTTTGTCTATTCAACCACCAACCGATATGCATATTCGCACACTAAAGGAAAGAGGAACTACATTGATGAAGCTAATGGTGCTGGTGAGGGCCATGAAGTAGCTAGAAAAAAAATCTAGACAGGTGTTTGTATATAAAGTTGTGTAAAATTAAGTTATTTTCATTAGAGTGCGACTTGATGAATTTGATTTTATATTTGAAAATTCGTAGGGGGAGCTGGAACAAGATTCTGTGGAGGCCATTCGTCGATTTCGTGTATCCAAGGATAAATTGGCATCGACATTCCGGCTTATGCGAGTACAAGGATTGCCTGGTTGGGCAAATACTTAATGTGTCTGTATAGAGGATGTAATACAGGTATAGAACCTCTAAGTGTTTAGTTGTATGTTTCTCTATGTTTGCTTTTGTGTTTTACCTTATTGCTTATCTTTAAAAATAATGTTGTGGATTAGGCTTGCTAATTTTGTTTAACGGAATGTTTGACCTTATCAATGATTACGATACACTACAGGGAGATATAACCGTCGCCATCCTTTCAAATTATATGGTAGACATGGACTGGTTGATGTCTGGTGAGTCCTTTGTCTCGTATGTTAGTCTGTAGATTTATTACGTTAAACTACTGCGGCAAACCTTCAAGTGGTTTCCATGTGTCGGTGAAGAAACGGTTACAGGAAGTAATAGGCTGTGGTTATAATTTTCTTTTAGTTCCTATAATTCCTGTTTGTATGGTTTATTGTAATTACTACCATCGAAGTTGAATTGTTTTCTTCACTTTTTTGTATGTGTAGCATGCCCAAAAATGGCAAAGATTCCTCATGTGCTGGTTATCCACGGGGAAGGGGATGGTACACTGGACTACATGAAGGTTTGTCTTAGCTCTAATTTTTGCTAAAACTCATTATAGTCATTTTCTTGTGCAAGACTTCAAACTAAATTTTTTTCCGGCTTAATACTTATAAAAAAAGACCTTTAAATTGGATTCTGCACAAGCCTCCGCTACCTATCTCATATGGAACACATCATTCAAAGGCAATGTTTCTTGTCTAACCTCGAGGAGTAAGAGTTATAGTGCATACTGCAAATCTGATTCATGTTGATTGGAACAACAAAACGATGTTTATGGATGTAAGATTTCCCTTGGAAAGATCAGAATAGTTCAACCAAACGATGTGGATTCGAGAATGATTTGATAGATTATCTCAGT
Source organism: Limnanthes douglasii subsp. nivea (assembly GCA_036936605.1). NCBI lineage: Eukaryota > Viridiplantae > Streptophyta > Magnoliopsida > Brassicales > Limnanthaceae > Limnanthes > Limnanthes douglasii. The sequence goes on from JAUPFV010000003.1 coordinate 52,224,350, forward strand.
GCGTTGAAGGTAGTTGATTGTCCTTGTCAAATTATATACGGGATAACTGTACCTAATTGACAAAAATCCTTAAAATGCTTTGGAAAACTATTCTTGCATCTTAAATTAATAATAAATCTTGATTTGTTTCTGAACATCAACAGTGGCCTGGATTCACTGTAAACATACCTGGCTGTGGAAAACTCAGCATCGTCCCATCATTTTTTAAGATGTTTGATTATAGTAGTGCCACGGTAAGCTTCTCCTTTCATTTTAGATTTTGAATATCTGTTATGTTTGATTATAGTAGTGCCACGGTAAGCTTCTCCTTTCATTTTAGATTTTGAATATCTGTTTATCTTTGCGTTTTCACACGGTTGATCATGTTTGTGTCTTCTGCATGCTTTACTAACTTTGCATCTGAGTAATAACTTTCAGGTCCGGCTTATTGGATCTGTCCCTGGTTATCACACCGGATCCAATTTGAGAAAGTGAGGACATATGAAGCTCCGCAGTATTCTTAATGAGTGCGTGTTTGACAAAGTGTTTCAGAGATCTCCATTAATTTATCAGGTCTAATCAGCCTCCACCTTTATTTGTTTATTTAATTTCTATCAACTAACACTAAGAATATCACTGGGTTGTAGAATATGTGCTATATCGATCTAAATACATTGTGTAGATTTTGATTGACTTGAGGCCGTTTTATCTAATACCTTGGTAATCTTGCCTTATTCCAGTTCTCTTCAATTGGTTCTTTAGATGAGAAATGGATGACGGAGTTTGCATCTACAATGTCCTCCGGTTTCACAGAGGATAAAACGCCACTTGGCCCTGGGGATCCTCTAATAATATGGCCTACTGTAGAAGATATTCGATGTTCCTTAGAGGTTACCATTAATCAGTTTTTCTTCTTGTTGTTCCATTGTTTATATTTGTTTAGGTCGTTGACTAATGCCAAGTTTCCATAAATGTGAAACAAAGTAATATAGTTTGACATAAGGCTTTATGTTTAGTAACTCTATTGGATTTTATGAGCTTTATATTTTCTTCCATGGCTTGCTGTGCCACAAAGAATTCACATGTATTATTCTACATCGATCTCTAGAGGTATGCAGCTGGTAACGCAGTCCCAAGCCCCCTGAAAAATGTAGACAAACCGTTTTTGAAGAAGTACTTTGCAAAATGGAAGGCAGACCACACTCAACACTTGGACAGGAGGGCGGGAAGAAATTCACCGCAGAGAATCGCAGCTGCCAATCAGGCTCATCGTGGACAGGTTAGCTCTGTTTAATCTGTAAACATCGTTCAATGCTTTCTATTTAAGTAGTTAGCAATTACTAAGTAGAATTTCACTTATGACTAAATATTTGTCCATATGTTCGAAGGTTCGAGGCAAGGGTGAGGAAGGCCGGTCACAATCGAGGGAGCATGCCCAATCCATGCAGGATACAGTGTCTTTTTTGGAAGAACGGCCAGCCATGCCATTTAGGCGAGAAGTGTAAACTTTATCATGGTACGGACGAGCTGCCTCCTATGAAGAGAAGCCGAGATTACAAAGAAGACGTCTGCATCCACGTTAGTGCTTGTTACGAGTGCCCTCACGGCGACACATGCATGTACCGCATCCGCCGCGAAGAGTAACCAGCCCTGGGTTATTCCAGTGACCGGAGCGGCTAACCCATATACCCACGCCTTCTTGATGGTCTGGATATAGCCAACTACACCAAAGTGTGGTGCAGGAAGGGTTCCCCATGCCCATAGCGATGATGATTAGTTTTAATATTAACTTTAATTTTAACTTTAATATGTTTTTAATATATATTTAAATTTTGTTTTAGTATTTATTTTAATATATATTTAAATTTTGTTTTAGTATTTATTTTTAGTTTAGTTTTAATTTTAGTCTATTTTTCGTTTTAAATTTTTTGATTTTTTAGAAAGAAGATAGAGAGAAGGTTGAGAATTGGATTTTTTTTGAAATTATGGTAACTTCGCCGGGTAAATTTGACTATTTATAAGATTTCGTAAGGGTAAAATTGTCAGAAAAAATAACTTCACGAACTAGTTAAAAAAAATGACTTCGCATAATCGTTTTGGTCGTTTTTTTTAAGAAATTCCTTTTTGATTATCCAAGTTGGTTGAGGTCAACTTAATTCAAATTTACCTAGTAATTTTTCTAAAGATATTTATCCGAGGTTTACCTAATAATTTGGATAAAATGTAATTACATGAAAAATTCAGATGGAGTATACATGTTACGTTTCATATATTATTTCTTTAAGTAATAAATGAGTAGTCATAATTTTACTAGTTTATTCTCCATTATTTTTTAGGTTTGAATCATATCTCAACTAAGTACTAAATTATTATTTTAAATCATTTCTAAAATAATTAGTTCATGTTTAGTCATAATTATACTAAGTGTATTTATAATAGTTTTTTGCGCATAATAGTTTTTTGCATCAGTTTACATATATCAAAAGTATATAAAGCATCAGTTTGCATATATCAAAAGTATATAAAGCATCAGTTTGCATATATCAAAAGTATAGAGAAAACATAAAACATATATCAACTATTATCAAAAGTATAGAGGAAGCCACTAAAATTGTATGAACGTAGGAGCTCCTATGTTCATTTCTTAGATAAATAGAAGTTTTACATCAGATACAGAACAATTTTAGTGGCTTCCTCTATACTTTTGATAATAGTTGATATATGTTTTCTTTGTACTTTTGATATATGCAAACTGATGCTTTCTATACTTTTGATATATACAAACTGATGTAAAAAACTATTATACGCAAAAAGCTATTATGCTAAATACACTTAATATAATTATGACCAATCATGGGCTACTTACTTTAGAAATGATTTAAAATAATAATTTAGTACTTAGTTGAGAAATGATCCAAACCTAAAAAATAATGGAGAATAAACTAGTAAAATTATGACCAGTCATTTATTACTTAAAGAAATAATATACGAAACGTAACATGTATATGCCATCTGACCTTTCATGTAATTACATTTTATCCAAATTATTATGTAAATTTTTTGTTATTTCAGAGAAATATATTTAGAGAAATTACTAAGTAAACTTGAATTAAACTTTGACCTCAACCAATTTTTTTTCAAAAACGACCAAAACTATTATGCGAAGTCGTTTTTTTTTAAAGTAGTTCGTGAAGTTATTTTGTTTGACGATTTTACCCTTACGAAATCTTATAAATAGTCAGAGTTACCATAATTTCAAAAAAAATCCAATTCTCTACATTCTCTCTAAAAAATTTAAAACTAAAAGTAGACTAAAGTTAAAAACTAAAAATAAATACTAAAACAAAACTTAAATATATATAAAAAGTAGATTAAAGTTAATATTAAAACTAAGAAGGCGTGGGTATATCCAGACCATCAAGAAGGCGTGGGTATATCCAGACCATCAAGAAGGCGTGGGTATATGGGTTGGCCGCTCCGGTCACCGGAATAACCCAGGGCTGGTTTATTCATGTTTATTGTTGTGTGTTTAATGCGTTTGTGTTATTATTTCTCTATAAACGCTTCGTAACTGACAATTGATATTTTGAACCAACCTTGACAATTTATACCTTTAAATCATATTAGTTAATTTTTATATATATTTGAAGGTTGTTCCATATATAAATATATATGTTTTAGAATCTTTGTTAGGAACATCATATCTTAAGTGAATGAAATTGAAGAGTATTTCTCATTGGTTGTTTGGTAACTACTTATGAACTTATCAGATTTTACGGTTGGTGTTCAATATAACATATCAATTGGTTTTTCATCCTATTGTGGTGTCTTCCTTAACCAAAGTTCTTACTTTAAAAAAAAGGTTAACATCCTATTTGTTTTTTATATTTCTTGGGGTTCTTCATTAGATTTGGTGCTAGTTTAGTCGCATTATTGTTTGGGTTTGTATCATAAGAGGAATTAATCTAAAAGTCTTTAAATTTATATATATGTGGTTTTCCATAATGTGTCAATGTTAACAAAACGTTCAAACTCTTCAAAATTTAACAATACACTAAAATGTTAGCACCAAACTAATATGTCTAATTTATCAAAATTGTTAGCACTTTAAGTATAATTATTAATATGTAGATAATCATTGTATTTTTCAAAGAAAGAAAATTATTAAAAAATGGCATCCCAATCATCTTTACATGCTTCCATAGAGTTCAGCACATATACCAAACTAGATTTTTAGGGTAAAATAATTAGAAACATCTCATACATATGGAAACATTATCTCTAGACATTGAAACTAATTAGCTATTACATACGTGGGAGTCGTAAAATAATAATATCAACCTGTATGTTTGGAACCAAACTAAAAAATTGGTTTCCGAAAGTTTGTAATCATTCAAAACCCAAACATTTGTTCATTCGTATATTGTAGACTTATATCTTATGATATATACAAGTCCCGCACCAGAACCCAAAAGGCAAAACATAATAAAATAAGGTGCGTAAAAAGCTATTATGCTAAAATACACTTAATATAATTATGACCAGTAAAAAGCTATTATGCTAAAATACACTTAATATAATTATGACCAATAATGTGGTCCTTAATTTCGGAATGATCTAAAATAATAATTTAGTACTTAGTTTAGAAATTATCCAAACCTAAAAACTAATGAAGAATAAACTAGTAAAATTATGACTAGTCATTTGTTACTTAAAGAAATAATATATGAAACATAACATGTATACGCCATCTAACTTTTTCATGTAGTTACATTTTATCCAAATCATTATGTAAATTTTTTGTTACGTCATGATGAAAAGGACAAATATCTTTAGAGAAATTACTAGGTAAATTTGAAGTAACCACACGTACCATCTCCAGCCACCCATCGACCGAAACTCACCGGATATCCGAATCAGAAACAAAAACCGGAACCGTCTCGAGACCGCGAGAAGATCCACCAAGGAGATTAAAAACAAATCACTATAAGTTGGTTTCAGTGTTTGATAAATGTGTTAGTTAGGTTTCGTTATCGATTAGGGTGTATTTAGGGAGTAGTTTTGATGTTGGTTCGATTTGGCAGAAGTTTGAAGCCTTTGCCACGGCAATAGTGTTCTTCGCCACACGGGGGGCGTCGAGCACCATCGCTACTTCATCGCTATGGCGTGGGGAACCCTTCCTACGCGACACATTTGACATAGTTGGCCATATCCACGCCTTCTTGATGGTGTTGGCCGCTCCGCTCACCGGAATAACGTGGGACCGGTTTATTCTTGTTTGTTTGTGCAACACGCGATCATTTTTTCTTCGAACGTATAACATGGTTTTGAGATGTCATATGCGGTGTAAACCACTCGTAGGCATACTATCCAGAACGGGTGTTGAGGCAGTATGACCGTGTCAAGAGGCTTATCTTGCATCCTTTGTTGCAGATTCAGTCAAAGTCCAGAAGAAAACCAAAAATGATAGCCTATGCATTCGAGGAGGATAGTTGGGAGAACGGGCAAATCAACACATTGAACGAGGTTTTAAGATGAGTGTTGATGAGAGATGAGATAAAGTCTTTTTGTACTCTTGATTACACTCTGATCCATCAGAGGATTAGCTGGTTCAGCCTCATCAACACTGCAATCTACTCGCTCGATGACTATGTTTACGAGGATCGAGAAGGAGTTATCATTCGACATTTTCATGTTGGTATGCATAGGATCTCGTTGTTTCCCGGAGTTGTTGAGTTTGACCATGATTTCGTTCGTTTGGTTGTGGCTTACGGGCATGTTGTGTCTACTGCCAGGAGACTTTCTTAAACATTATGTTTTATTTTCGGGATGTATGATACTATTTACGATATTTTGGTGGTATAATGTTCATCGTTTTAGTATGATACTTTATGATTGTGGTTAGTTACTTTGATCGTTTAGTTGTTGTATGCTACTTTTTCATAACATGTTAGATATTTTAATGTCTTATTTGGTATCTTGCTAGAGTTATTTTTGTATTATTTTAACGATTGTCGTTACCCTTGTTACCAACATTACCAAAAATATGTGGGGAATAAAATAAAAAAATTCACCCTTAAATCAGGTCTAATAACAACTTAATAGTACCTTAAGGCTAATAAAAAATAGAGCAAAACTCATTAAAATTAAAACAACATTCAAGGAAAGAGTGAACTACAACATGAAATAACGAAAACATAAATTTAAACAACAACTCAAACATAAACGAAAACACAAATTCAAACATTGACTGAAACATAAACTCAAAAAACAACACAAACGTTGCAATTATTTTTAGTATTCATAATTTATCTATTAGGCCAGTTCCATTTCATCAACTTCCTTTCTTCTTTCGCACTCTAGTAGTCACGCATTTCCTCTTCTTTGATGGTAACAATTTCAGAATGGACATGATCCAGTTGCTCTTCCGTTAAGTATATGTGAGCTGGTAGATGAACCGGTTAAATGCAACATGACGATCCAAGTCGTTGAGGTAAAAAACTATATGTACACGATATTTCACTAGAACTGACCACCTAGCTTCCACCTCATCCAAACGCCTTGAAATTCTAGGCGGCTGGATACATTCCCTGTCGTATAGAAAATACATCTGGCGTAGCATTGCTTTCCAGTAATTTTTACCCCATTCTTGCTCGTATTTATACCAACTTTGATTGATGGTTTCATCAGATATTCATCTTCCAACTAAGTCTATAGAGATATTTTTTGCAAAATTTATTTGTACTTTATCCTTTAATAGTTGAATAACGTCTTTATTGACCATTTTGTCTTTTGATAACGTAATCCAGGTAGACCAATCAACACGCGACACATGACACATGTAAGATAAGGATAACGTAATCCAAGTAGACCTAACAATACATGACACATGTAAGATAAGTAAAAGGACAAATGTCTAAATTACTCTGTGAAGTTGTATGAATGATTAAATTTGACTGGGACCCAATATCAACTCCCGCCAAAAGTGACTATCGCTAACAAATATAACTCCTGCAAAAACGACTATCGCTAAAAAAATAACTCCCCCTAAAGCGACTCCCGCCAACAAAATAACTCCCGCCAATAGTAACTCGCCCCTATAAAAATGACATGAAATATAGTCTAAAAAAAGAGAAACCAAACATATACTTACTAAAAAAACACAAAGACTTTTACAGATGGAGTTCACGGCTGACGAGGACTACCATATGCTTCAGGCGGTGAAAGTTGCCCCCCGAGAGATGGGGGAAGATACAAGCGATGCGTTTTTTGAGCATGTCCTATTTATGATGTATTTCAACTATGGCTGTTTAGGAACATGAGGTCTTGTTGTGCAAAGTCGTGACAAAATCAGACACATATACCTTTTTATCCAACTGCTACAGCATTTGTTGTTCTTGCCGTCTAAAATTAAGAAAGAAACATCTTTGGTCTGGAACATGATGGTAGTAGACTACATCACTAGGGATATTGTGGTGTATCTAAAGGATAGTATTGCAGAAAGGGATGAGGGGGATGATTAGAAGACAATATGGGATACGACTTCGGCGACTGAGCAGCTTTCTTTGTTTGTGTTTTTGAGCTGTTATGTCTCGAATAGTTTATGTTTCAACTATCTTACTTATGTACGCACCTATTTGAAGTTTTCCACGATTATTTTTTTAGATTAAGATTCCCTTTAACTATTGTTTTGAACACTACTTTTATTATGAAATGACCTCTATTTTCGTTTGTAGTAGAAAATTGATGGTTATTCTTATAAATACGCATTTTGTATAAATTTTAATTAAATTCAAATTCTCTAAACAGGAATAGCTAAAAAAATATCCAAAATTATTCGGTGAAGTTTCATTAACAATAAATGATTAAAATTGTAAGGTTTTTATTTTTTTTAATATAAATAAATGCAATCATTAGAATTTAAAAAATTATTTTAAAATTTTGAAGAATAATTATTCTCTAAAAATAATAATAAAGAAACCCCTTACCCGTTTTGCTTATTGTCATCATGAAATAGTGTGCAAAAAGCCCATCGCCATTTCCTGACCTCAATAGGAAAAAGGGTAAGAGGTTTCTGTTCTTTTTAGGGCACACCTCATAAAATTGGTCTTTTCGCCACACAAATGGTGTGTGTTGATGTGCACGCCAACGATTGGCATCGTATTGATATCTCACGTCAATCGTTGGCGTGGGCATCAACACACACGCTATTTGTGTGGTGAAAAGACCAAACTATTTCATTGAGGCGAAAAAATTAATCTAATATAGTTGGCAACACAAAATGATTTAATCTAGCTAGTTTAATGGTTCATTAATACAAAATGAAAACAATTTACAACACAAAAACTATAAAACACACTAAATTCGATTCCAATCTAAAATTACAACACGTAATCATTTAAAAGTCTTTCGTTAAGTCTATTACGAGTTGCTCACATTCTACGGAATGTGTCGGTGCGGGATTTTGGAGTCTTGAAAATACGCGGACTCTATCTAATAAGGGGATCGACCAAGAACTAGCGTCTTCTCGGTAAATATGACCCTGCTAACCAAATCAACCTACAATTAGACATTGAAACTAAGTGTGCATTTAGATAATAAATAAGTAAGTGCATCAAAAAGTAAAAATTGTTTACTCATGTGAACAAAATTGTTTGTATTGACGAATGCCACATTGATCTCCTTTATATAACCATCATTTGGTGGTGCATTTTTCACCGGTAAGTAAGTCGTACATCCTCCGGTAGCTAGGAAATAGAAAACACAATTGAATGTCATCGCGATTAGTTTGCCGCAACTAGGTAATGACATCCAATTTTCGACCGGTGCATTCTCTTTATTATAAGTCAACCAGTGTATCTCCTTATCAACTTCGCTTTCATCATCGTAATATGCGACACGTTTATAAAACTCTCGATTATTATTTAGCTCGTGAACCATGGCTTCTCTAACCATTTTCCATTCACTTTCGTATCCGACCACACCATGCGTGATGACTTTAAAACCAAAATTACCTGTCAGACATAATGTTTGTAATTCCGCTTATAAATGACGCATAAATTGAGGTATGTCTTTCGAATATCTCGAGTCCGTCAAATTTGGTAACCTCGCCGGAATTAGTTTAACGGAGAATGAAGGTATAGTGGTAATGTTTCTCGCCGCATCCAGAGTTCCAAAACCCACGTATGAAACCTTTTCTTTTATTTTTTGGCCGTTTCGCTCCATTAAAAAAGAGTTGGCAAATGTTAAAAAAAGATTTACTAAATTAATCCGTAAATCATATATTTTTTAAAAATTATTTATAGAAAAAAGATATATTTTTTTGGAATTACTTAGAGTGTGTGTGCGGACCATTCGTGCGGTGCTACCGAAAGTGCTGACCGGGGTTACCAAACTCGCGGCAGGTGTTATCATTTTGGGAGTTTCGGCATCATCGTGAGACTTGAACATTTCTTGTTCGGCGTATTCACGGTAATAATTATCTCTTTCCGTAGAATAATCACGTTGGAGTTTGTAACCTTTACCGCGTCCACGACCGCGACCTCCGACACGTCCGGGAGTTCTACCGTGGGTTTTAACCTTTTCAAGTGGTTCTCAAAGGAGTGTCGTCGATGGATCCAAAATTTGATGAAATGTTTTTAGCCAATGACTTTGTTCGTAAACATCAAACTCTTCAAGTTTAGCATTTAGATTTGCGAAATTCAATTTCACCTCTTCTTCGCCGGTGAGTTTAACTCGAGTAACGATGTCTACTCACTTCCAATGGTTTTCTATAATATGAGTAGGTGCATTAGCGTCCGCTCTTCGGATTGCCTCAATTTCGTGGGAACACGGTAAAGCATGGATCGTACGATCGGTGCAAACGCACGAAGATTTATTACCGCCATTTTTATCAACAAAGGTATTATATACTATCGCCAATGCTATATGTGATACGTTCCCTTGTAAAAATTTGAACGGTTTAAAATCTTGAAATTTGTGAATTAGACGACACTTTCTAAGCTCCATCGATTCGTTAATGGTTGAATGGTGCATCGCTAACCAACCATGTACTTTATCCCAAAACCCATCGAAATCCAATCGGCTTGACCAGATATATATTTTTCAACGTAGCTTGCGAGATTTTCCCCCTATTAGAGGTGTGATTAATAAAATGCATGATTTTGTTAGTATAGGCGTGAACGAACCTCTCTTTATAAAGTGTAATACACGAGTCTACGACATAATCCACCGCCTTATCTTGGTCTTTGAACATTGATCGCATCTTAGCCATTTTCATGGTCCGTAATTATAACACAAGATAATTTGCAATCATTCTCCTCGATTATCATTTTCAAGAATCCCAATGACCATTAGTAGTTGTCTTGTTTTTCGCTCACCATAAATGTGAAACCGATGCAAAACATTTTGTTGATCGATGTTACCCCGACTATTTCGAACAAAGGCATCCTGTAACGAATAACTTTGTACGTGTTATCCATGATTAGCAAGCATGGGAAGGTCTGTAGTAAATCAATAATAAGCGGATGTGCGAAGAATAAATCGGTTATAACGTTAGGGCCATTATTGTACGTTAAGTAACAAACATTGCACTTGGGATCGACCATCGTTTTCAACCATCTTCGTTCTTTAACAATGATTGTAAACGTGACAGATATTTGAAGCATTCTCTGGATCGGCCTTCTTCAAAGCACCAAATATTTCTCGCGGACTAGTTATGTTCACTGTCAAAAGATCAACAAGCTCTTTTTCCTTCTGTTTTAACTTGGACCATTGCAAATGTCTTTGGGCATACTTAATCTGTTCGTGGTTGTTCCTGTCGGAAAGGACACTAAGAGCCCACTTATCTTCGCCTTTTACCAGATTGCCTACCACATGAATAAAACAATTCTTTTTTTTTTCTGCCGGCAGCTTTACACTTACGCTTGCACTCTTTAACGAACGACTTAAAAATTATGGATCACTCACACCGATAATCTACTCTCGGTGTTCTTCCTCTTTTCCCAATCTCCTTAGATGCTATGTTAATCGAAAAACCTAACAACTTTCTTATATTTTTTACCCACTCGGTTATCGAATCTAGATATACTCGTTGTGAGTGGTGAAATGGTGAGCATAATCCAAAACAAACGAAATTTTGCAGTGGGTTACATCTTGCAATTAGTAAGAAGTATAAAAATCAATTAAACCGGTATTACGGCTTAGTTTACGTCATTTCGCCACGGGTATAGCGAAGTACACCATCACCACGCCATCCAGTGGCGTAATCGACCCATTGGATGCCACACATGTGGCGAACTTGAGGTTCCATACTCCACTCGTTGGCATGGGGCTGGTGTCCTACGCCACTAATGTTGGTGCAGTCCACAATACCCACGCCAACGAGTGGCGAAGAACACAAAAATCAGGTTTAAAAAAAACTGTTTTTGCAAAAATTAGAGGGGGGAAGCAATGTTCCTCCTCGGTGTCCATGCTGCTCTGCATAGGAAGTGAGTCCGATTATTTTCCAACCATGTTTTAAAGGTTTTGAAGTTTTTGAAAAAATGGGTAAATGTTTAGTTGAGTTTTCAGGTTTTTAGTTGTTTGGAGAAAAGGGTCGATGGTTGGTGTTTGAAATTGTGTTTGCAACTTCATGGAGGAGTTTGGAGTCTTCAATGACATGAATTGTGATTTATTAGAGTTTTAAAGGTTTTTTGGATTTTTTGCGTAGTGGTAATTTTGTAAATATTAAAAAACAGGAAAATACGACTTTGCGGAGTAGTTTCGACTACTTTTTAGAAATTCCCTAATAAAAAGTAGTTGTCTTGTTATATGTTTATAGTATAGTAATTGTGGTTATTTTATTAAAAAAAAATGCATCAATGGTATATTTGCAATAAAGTAATTAGAATTTTGGATTTAATTTTGATTTGAGTTTGGATTTTATTTGAATTTAGGTTCGATTTTGAATTTTGATTTAATTCTGGTTTCAATTTGGATTTCGATCAGAATTCGGGTTTAATTTTTAATTTTTTGTATTTGGATTTCGATTGAGAGTTTAATTTGATTTTTGTTTTTTATTTGGATTTGGATTGGGAGTTTATTTTGATTTTTGTTTTTTTATTTAGATTTTGATTGTGATTTTGATTTTGATTTGGTATCTCTTGTTTTTATGGGGGAATGACCCGAACCTAAAGAACCGTAGTGGTTTAAGTAAATAAATATTTATAACTAAAAGTGGTAAGAACTTGAAATTATTGAATGAAGAACACTTGTGTTTTATTGATAATATGGATTACAAAGCAAAATATCTTGTTGTTGCTACTATTTTCTCTCTAACTTTCACCTACTTTACCAATGTTACATTTATTTCATATATAGTAGTTCTCGTTTGGTGAAGTCTTAGGTTGTTGACTTCTTATTGGCGCAACCTTTTGTGGCTCTTCATACGTTTTTTCAAATGGAGGTATGTCCTTTGGGGAATCCTTTTTGTATGAAATCAGATCGTGCTCTTGTACGTTATCAGATATGATTTACGTATGTTTCTACGATAATCGGGGTGGGAGGAAGGATAGAGGCTAAGTGTTTATGGGCCACTGATCGCGGTAGTATCAAGTAAGATTTCATTGCAAACTCTCCAATGAGCACTAAGAGGATTCCTTCTTTTGTGGTAGATTTTAGTAAGCTTGGCCTCGAGCGGCTAGTAGGTCATGTATGATCATTGGGCCAGTTTTTATCATTGGTAGTCTTAAACGACAAGGTGGTCTCTTAAGGCCAATAGACCGACGTGTTCAGTCGCATCTCGCTCATAAATCTAATTTCATGCGTTCGGGCCTGGTTAACTCACCTTAGACTTATTTATGTCGTATCAGTAACTCCCCTCACTTTTTCTTCGTGTGAAACTAATAGAGTGTTTTTATTTGTATTATTCTTTATATATACATGTACATATATATATATATATATATATACATAAGTACTTGTGATACTTTTAAGTCTCGTCGTCATATGTCGTTTTTTTACCAATTTTAAATACTTCATGGTCTCACTGTTTCACTTTTCAATTCTATCTAGATCACAACTCTCTATATTTTCAATTTCTCTCTAAGATCTTCCCCAACTCCGATTTTGGGCTTCGGCCAACTGAGATAGAAGGTTTCAGCTTTGTTTTACTGGTCACTACTTTGCTCAAGCCAAGTTGTGAATCATGATCAACCAAAAACATGATGCTACTTTTATCGAACTTGCGGATGTCAGCAATAGGCCTCTCTTCGGCCAATCTTTTTTTTTTCAGTCCCGGAGATGTGCATTTAGCAAGTTGGTGAAAACTAAAACTAAAAAACCTTTATAGAAGAAAGTGAAGTTCCGTGCTGTTTTTGGCAACCAAGAGAACAAAATCGAAGGGAGAGGGGGCCTTCCACGCGATATCTCAACCTCACTTTTACACTTTATCCTCTTATTCTCCTCATCTAAACCCTAAAATCACTAGAAAAAATGGGAGACTTGGAGGCTCAAGATTTAGGAAAATTCATGGTCCGTTGTGCCGCAGAGGCTAGCTCTTTGGTGGCCTCTACCAACCGATCTTTGTGATATTCAATGACTTAGATCACGGCCCTTCAGATAAAGATATGTCATTGGCTTATCATCTTCATTTCTAACTCTCATCTTTTATTTTGGTTATGATTATGAGTTTTTTTTTACAAACAATAACCACCACTTTTGGGGTGAACCAAACATAGTTGAGCAACCATCTGTTCTTCTCAATTTTTTTATCCTTATGAAGTACCTGATCAAACATGTCAAAGATGGAAAGGCTGCTATCATTACCATGAAGAGTTAGCAGTTCACCTACATTCTGAACAAGAATCTTGTCGACAAGGAGAAAGACAAGCTTAGGAAAACGGTAAAAGAGTTGTCCGACGAGGTTAAGAAACTGAAAAACCCAAGCAAACAAAGTTCAACGTCTTGGCGCGGAAGTGACCAGTCTAAAAAGAGAGATGATTATAGTTTCTTGCCTACACAAGGTTTTGTTAAGGTAGACGGGAATCGAAAAGGAAAAAACTCATACTACTAAAAAATAGATGCTTTACGTTTTGGCCAAATAGGCTAATGAGATCACCTTGAGAATGATCATTAGTTAGCTAAGACATTTGATACTCATGACTAAAGTCATCGAGGGTTCGAGGTATTTTGCGCTGTGTCTTTTAGAAAATTTTCAACTTTGCACATATTTGTGTTATATTCTCCTCTGTAGCTTTATTTTTTGTACTTTCGAGCTATATTTTCTATGGATTATTCGGTTATATTTCGGCCGGTTTGAGACTCTTTTGTCTCTGGTCTATTTTGGGGTTTCCTTTTTTTCTATCTGTTTCAGATTCTTTTTTAAATTTGGGTCTCATACTCTTTTTAATTTTGGCCCACTTCTAATTTTTTAATATAGGCTCGTTTCAGGACTATTTTAATTTGGTCCATTTTCAGAGTTTTTTAATTTCGTTTTGCTTCAGATTGTTTTACAAAGCTAAAAGGCTCTAATATAGGCGATCAGCCTAGGTCGGTGCTCTTTGAATGCTCTCATATCTAGACTGATCATGGTTTAAGACTATTTTAAATTAATTTATTGTTGAATCCCCATTTTAAACAATATAAGTATAAGCATTTTACGAAGGCTTCACGACAAGTTATATCAAAATATATACGAAATAAGATAACTATTAATTCATGAAGTGAGTGTTGAAAATGATTACACCTCATTAAAACCTTCATGTACTACTAGGTTAGAAACAAATGTACCACCGGACCCTTCAAAAAAGTTACAAATACTTAGTTCGATAGTTTAAAACAAATATATACATATCTACACCTGATAAAGTCTGAGGTGCTCAATATTCCAAGGGTTCGTAAAATTTCTCCCATCTTCATCCACCAACTTGTATGTTCATGGTTTAATTCGTTCATGGAATAACAGAAATTTCTCAAATTCATTAACTTATTTTGTTTCAAGGTAAATTTGTATAACATTAAATTTGGTAAAGTTATTATTACATAATATGGTAAAGGAACAAAACATGATATGCTGACATGTAGTAAGTAGGATATACTACAGATAATATAATACTTTAGATTAAATATTATTAGAAGTAAATCGTGGCTTCGAATCAGCTATTTTGGTGTGGAATTTGGTCATGGAATTGCAAATATTTGAAGATACAGAATAACCCATTTAATTATATTATAGAATTATAAATAAAGTTCAGTATTCAAATAGTAACATGAGCTTAGGTCAGTCCAGGATTGCAGACATCAAGTTCTTATATGTTAAAGATAGAGTCCAAAGTTGTAAAATGAGTATAAAGTATATCGGAAGAAACACTATGTTAGCATATCTTTTAACTAAGGGCTCGAGATTCAGAACATTTTAGGAACACACCATCAATAGAGGCATTGTTTGTCTTAAAAATTATCAGTTTTAGTGGAAGTTTGTATTTAGTTCTGAAATATGTTTGCATTTTATAATTTGTATATATTTTAGTTTATCAATGTAAACATATATACAATGTGCTCTTATTTTTAGTGACTTCTTATACTCGTTTATAAGTTGATCTCCAACTAAAAAGACTACTTAATATATTTATTTATTATTATTAGTCATATATTGTTATTGTTATGGCATGCACCAAGATAGATCCTTGTTCTTGAATACTTTAACATATGATTAATGATGCATCTATTTGCACTTATATCAATGAAGATGACTTGAGTCTTATATGGGTGATATTTTTTATTAGATTGTTTAATTTATCCATGTGGGCGATAGAAATTTAGAACATTTATTTAAGATGTGCATCATATAGTAGAATATGATGACCAAGTGAGATATTATTCAAATTTATCCAATTCGGATTGATAGTTATATGTTTAATGACGCATTTAATTATTGTAATTATTAATCTGATTATAAATATCATATATATAATAAGTATACTAATAGATAATAATAGTGTCATGTATTAATTTCATAGATATCATGTTTATTACAGATATCACTAAAGAATTGAATCTGTAAATAAATTATTTAAGCAAAACTAAAGGTTTGAGAGTTGTTTAAAAAAACATAACAAATACGGGTTATTGTGCCCAAATATGGTAGATTAACATAATATTTCGTATATAATATCCAAATAAAAATACAGTGTGTTTATATATTAGTTAGACATTTATTATTACATATTTATTATTTATATTCAGTAACGAATATGAATAAATAAGTGGAGAAAAACTTTTATGTAATATATAGAGAAGGAGACGGATCATATCATATACAAAAATAATTTTATATCTTTTTTTCTCTCTTTTTATCATTGAAATGATTTAGATAATTTGTTAGGAAATTTATCGTTAAAAACTTAGCGCGGCCCTGTGGGAAAGTTCTTCACTTTAAAAAATAAAAAACCTAAATTATTCTCAACTTTCAAAAAATAATTTTTTCTTTTTTAGAAAAAATGATTTGAAGAATCGTCAAGTTTTTCATCCATAATAGAGATATACGACCTCACCATACCCGAGATAGCGATAAGTTTTGGGTCTCAATCATTTATTATATCATTAAGATAAGTTTCCGTTCTCATGAATTTATTAATATCATTAATCATATCCATATCCGCATATCCATGCGCATAAACTCATTTATTAATTTGAGTAATCATCTTACTGCAACTAAACAAATTAATTTATACATCAAATATAAATACGCTTTATAAATAAATATTTTCAACGAGCATTTAATTTATAGTTTACTATATTTTTTAATATATTATATTATTATGAAAATAACATTTAATATTATACGAAAGTTTAGTATAATATTAATATATTATGATTAATAGATATTAATCAATTAAATTTAATATTATATAATTTTCATATAATATATTTAATAAATAATCCATAAATAAGATGACATCATTTATTAATCAATCAGTTTAATATTATATTATACCTAACTAATAGTAATATAATATGGTAATATTTTTAATGTTAGTAAAAAACACGGTAATAAAGTTAGTAATTGATTTGAAATATCAAAATAATTTGAATATTTTATGCTTATTTATACTAATAAAGACAAAGATAATATGTGAATGTTATAATATATGAATAAAGATGCTTCCTGATTCTCCTTCTGTTTGGAAACGTAACAGTTAGTAGCTACACTAATTATGCTTATCAGGAACAATATACCTCTCCTGTGTCCACTGCCAAGCGCCTCTCCCAGTCGAAAGCGAGCAGTTCAAAATAATGTATCATACATAAATCAATAATCATATTCAGTATAAGAATACTCATCATACAGAAGGTGAAGGAGGAAGAAAGCAAGAACCATGAAGGAAGTTAAAACCAATAAAGCACCAATTTTACACAACAAATAGAATGACACTACCTCTTATTCTTCATCAAGCCATCAATCTAGTTTGAGAAAAAGGGAATCACCAGTTGGCACCACATATGCACAGCATAATTAGATTATTCTGTATGAAGGCTCGTCTACCGGTAAGAGCTTGTCTTCAACCGCTCATATGGAAGCGCCCCTGTTGTATTATGCAAAGCGTATAGGCAACACCACCTAAAATACAGCCCAAAAGAAGAAAACCATGCCGAAAACTCTAAAAAATATCGTCTCTTCGTTCTTTGTGCCATATTCGCCACATTCTCACAACCGCGATCTCGGTGAGAATTACACCCTCCTTTGGAATATTTGGCTTTCCAAATGCAAACTCGACACAGAGCATGATCCCAACAAAGCCTTTGAAGTCTACTCTTCCGTCTGTAACTACCATTCTCATGTATCCTTCTGTTGTGCTCAGAAGCTCACCCTTAAGCACATTACCAAATCAAGTTGTTTCGACAATGTTGAATCATTTATGGAATCGCACAAAAACAATCCCAAAATCAAGCAAGAACCTTATCTCATGACTCTCATCAGATTGAACATCTTAGTGCAATGTTTGATCACGCTATAGGCCAAGTAATCTTCGTCTTCATGATAAAAAAAAGGCTATGAGCAAAAAATGATCTCCCTTTTCATAATAAAAAATATTATAAGACAAACAATCTCCATCTCCATGATATAAAAAGGATATAAGCCAAATGATCTCCATCTCGATGATAGAGAAAAGTCTATAAGTTAAATGATCTTCATTTCCACGACAGAAATGATGTAAAGCAAGTTATCTCCATGTTATACACCAAGTCATCTTCATATACATCTCGTATTTTTGTGTGTTTATGTGTTTGTTGCATACTTCTCTCCATCCTTACAACACCACGAACGAGCTAATTAGCCATTCCCATTGAGGCTACATAAGAGGCCATACTGAGCCTAATACCTTGTACATGGTATAATATGTGAATTACTCCAAGCCCACTAAATACGCAATTGGCCGAACCGGTCGCTCCGCGACTCAGCCGAGGGATACTTCCCATTTTCCCGGCTACGCAATGAGCCATACCGAGCTCGATCTTGTAATGAAATGCTAGGACATCACAAAAGTTGAACAAACACATAAATCTCCAGTCATATAAAATTCATTACGTCAATTGCTACAAAGAATATTATCGTACAAACGCCACTATGTTGCTTACATGCTTACCATATACGCAAAGTCGCCTACGAAATTCGATAAATTCTTCATCACAAGGTCCACAAAATCTACAACATACTCACATACAACAAATATATTTATATATAGTCTTCACAAATAAGATAACTATTAATCCATACCATCCATATCCAACAAAATATAGAAACATCCCAAAGAAACAGGTTACATCCTAACAACATACTAATTGTTAACTTTACTCTTTTCCTTTGGAAAAATAGAGTTTTTTATTCTCAAGGGAGGTTTCGGCCGGCAAAGGTTTTTAACGAGGCAAGAACAATTAAGTACAAACCAAGTTGGACTCGTCTTCGGTAATAGTTCGGCTAGGAAAATCAATATAACCAAGCCTTGTGACTTTTTAGAGTCTAGCAGACATGACTGGCATAGTTTTTTAGCATGATCAACGATACCTCATAAAAAAATGAATGAAGACAAAGCTACGACAATTGATAAAATAAAAACAAACAAGCTCCCTCAAAAGCAAAGAAGAACAAAAAGATTATACTATCTGGATATTATATGCGACTATTATATAGTCCTTAAGTTTCGCTAAGCTCGAACTCAAGGACTAGGGAGGAATCCTGATAAGGAAATATTCCGTATATAATATCCGAATAAAAATAAAATATATTTATATTTTAATTACCCATTTATTATTACATATTTATTATTTATACTCTGTAACGAATATAAATAAATAAGTTTAGAGAAACGTTTATGTAATAAATAGAAATAAATAGGGAGATACCAAAATTTATCCTACCATTAGTTTTGGATTTAATATTATATATATATAGAGACGTCATAAGCTAACAAGTCACAAAAACAATACAAATTTTTTCTTTACGGATTTGCATATTAATGAATTCTAAAAGTAAGATAAAATTTTATAGAAGATCTAGAGTTGCATGCCCATATCCTTTGACTATTTTGAGTTTCATATATGCTCATGTGTACACCAGACTAAACATATTATTTAAAGTTATAATATTGATGTGGTATTTGAGCAATCTGGGAGTTGCCCATCGAAATACAGTCAAGACGGTCCTCTGGTATTTGAAGAAGACCAAACGTTACAACTTGACATACAACATATTAGATAGTTTGGAGATCATAGACTATTCCGATGAAGTTTTTGTCGGTTGCGTAGACAATATGAGGTCTACAACAAGTTATGTATTCATTATAGCTAGAGGTCGTTATCTCGTAGAAGAGTGTGAAACAACCTCTACAATGATAGTTGAGTATGTGGTGTATTTTAAAGCTTCAATTCATGAAATGTAGTTCAAAAAATTTATCATAAGATTGCATCAAGTGAAGAGAATTAAAAGATCTCTTATGGTTTACAATGACAATAGTTCAATTATCGAGAACATAAATAATAGCTCGAGCAAGCCTAAACACATAAACATCAAGCTTATGTATGTTAAAGAGAGAATCTATTTTGGTCAAATAAGGTTTGAGCACACTAATAAAAAACTTCATGGTTGTAAATACTTTCACTAAGGTGTTACCATCACTGGTCTTTAACGAACACAATGTTTGCATAAGAGCCTTTAGCTTATAGGGGTATTTAGATTCAATAGGAGTTTTGTTTTGATTATATTTTAGTTTTTAGTATAGTTACAATTTGTGTTACTATTTCAGTTTTATATGCATACTTTTGATTATATAATATACATGGATTACGAGGTCGTATGCTTTCCATGATGCGTTCTACGCTATTATTTAGATGATAGATGATAATGTGATAATTGTGGGAACTATTACACATATAAGTCTTTATATACCTTTTTTAGTTCTCTGTTGGCAATCATATAAAATGAAAAGATGTGCTAGATAACCTGTAAAATAACAATGATATTTTATACCACATTTTGGTGGATACATTTTAGTATATGGGATGATCCAGATGAGATATAGTAAGGATATCCTAAATTAGAATGCCTCATCTATTTATATCTAGAGTATCTAAATTGTAGTTGTAAGTCAAAATATCTAAATGTAATCAACATTTAGTTTAGTGGGTCGACGATTGATTACGGGAGCCTCGTGGAAGATATAATATAGATACTAGTCATATCGATGTGGATCCAGAGGAAGGGTCACTCAATCTGGAACTATAGGTATTGGATCATATAAATGCAATACGGTTATGGTTTTATGTTCATACGAGAACACCAGACTGCAACAATAAGAGTCTAGTGGGTAAAATTAGTAGAGATGAGGAGTATATAGGTTCTAATAAGAACACACAACTATATATATGCGCTATTTAGTCTAAATATATTCACTAGTACTCGTTTATAAACATGGATGAAATAGATTAAGAACAACATAGTATGTATTTCTAATCAGTCGTTTTCTTTTATCTCTTTAAACACTATACACTATACACTACTTTTTTGCTCTAATCCTTAGACAATACATAATCACTACTCCTTAAAGTGATTATCTTAATCTACACAAAACACTGTGACTTTCTACATCAAACTTTTTGTAGTCGGCAAACCAAGAATTGTTGCTTACATAAACAATAAAGGATGAGTTCAATTTCACTTCGTTGCTTACATAAACAATAAAGGATGAGTTCAAGTATATCTTTGATGTTTTTTTAGTCATAGTATTTATAGAAGATTCTATATAGATGAAGTTATTAAAGTGAGTGGCTGTAACAAATATAAGTTTTGGGATCTATAAAAATCAACTGCCAACCATAACTTGGACAAATTACACCATATAACAATAACATATTAATATTGTTAAATGAAACAATAACACGTAAACAGGGATACACCTTCTTAAACAAAACATAAACAATGTACACATACATTCTAAAACCAAACAAAAAATATACTAGTCAGCATAAAGAAGGTACGTGAAACAATCAACATACATCCAAAATATAGAACCAGATTACCGTACATAGTGCTTTGTACATGGGTGTGCACGAATGGAAGTAGCAAAGCATGATCGTGTTTTCAAGACACGTCACGATCAGAATGAGAATAATTTGGTTATGCATGGTCTCGCATGTTACTGGCGATTTTTTTTAAATGAAAAAATATCATTACTGGGTCTAGTTTTGTCCGTCTTAAAAAAACCAAACCGATGGTAGTTTCAATTTTTTTTTCCCGAACTCTGATTTGAAAGATACGGACCTTTTAAAAAATATATATAAAAAAACTAAGAAACCGAAGATTTGGTCAAGAATGAGAAGTTGTTACGTTGCTGTCATGAATCATGGGTATTTGAGATATTATTTAAAGAATTGGCTATCAAATGAGAGTTAAGTACACAAAATGGTTAAATAGACAAAATGGATATTAGGTAAGTAATAAAAAAAATCGAGATTTTCGATGAAACTAAAATTTGGTTTTAGATACTTTTAGTTACTTTTCTCTAAAATATATAATAAGAATTTAACTTTATTAATATATTTAATAAAAATTAAACATAAAAAACTTACCAGATAATTTTTTAAACTTTGATATATAAAGGGAAAAAATCATTTTCTAAATATCATTAGAATAATTTTTATAATAATTTTTTATATCCTAAAAATCTTTTTCAAACCAGTTAAAGAGCAAGTTGTAAATATAATTCATAACTATTTATGTATTTAAATAAATAAATAAAATAGCCAGCAAACAACATTCATCCATTTTTTGTCTTTTTTTGTCCGTATTCTATGGACAGTTGAACACAAATTGTTGGTAATTTTTTGTCTTTTTTTGTCCGTATTCTATGGACAGTTGAACACAAATTGTTGGGAATATGGGTGTTGCGAATAGGGGTCTGGTCCGCATATTCCGCCTCCGTATATAAGTAAGAACACAACCGGTCTCGACACTAGTATGATATTGTCCGCTTTGGCACCCGAAGGCCCTCACAGCTTTGCATTTGGTCCACTACCAAAAGGCCTCATACTAGTTGAGGTATGTTCTTACTTATATACCACTGATCTTTCCCATGTTTAACCGATGTGGGATGTGACACACTTTGGTCGCCACCATAACAAATCCTCCTCTCGAACAAAGTACCACTTAGCCTCCTCTCAATTGACTTTCATCCGCCCACTCTAATCAGGTTGGAGACTACCTGACCATAGAGGCACTACGGATGTTACTGCTCACCTCCTCTTAGACCACATTGTCTTGTTCCTTAGCGCCACTCCAATCAAGCCACACTGCTTGATGAGCCACGAGCACTCCGAACTAGGATCTCTAGAGCAGATCACCTTGATCATATCGCTACTGGTTCATCATGTTTGACCTCCGAGAATTTCACCACCATCGCGTTCCGTCTGGGCCTGACGCTCTGATACCACGTGTTGGGAATATGGGTGTTGCGAATAGGGGTCTGGTCCGCATATTCCGCCTCCGTATATAAGTAAGAACACAACCGGTCTCGACACTAGTATGATATTGTCCGCTTTGGCACCCGAAGGCCCTCACGGCTTTGCATTTGGTCCACTACCAAAAGGCCTCATACTAGTTGAGGTATGTTCTTACTTATATACCACTGATCTTTCCCATGTTTAACCGATGTGGGATGTGACACACTTTGGTCGCCACCATAACACAAATAAGACAAAGTTATAAATAATAAAAGTTTTCCTAAAGTTTAGAGATCAGTAGAGATCCACCAAACTAAAGAGGATGCCATATAGAGATATTTATTTCCATTTCCACGACCCTAAATTTATTGTTGGGCAAAAACGGAGGTGGTCTCTTGTCAGGCTTAAATTAAGAAATAGTCTCTCGACTATCCCATTTTTTTTTCATTTAGTCCTTCAACTAAAAAATCACCGGTGAGGGTCCTTCGACTATCCCATTTTCTTTCATTTAGTCCTTCGACTTTAAAATCACCGGTGAGGGTCCCTGGATTTTGCAAAAATCTATAAATTTAGTTCCTGATTTGAGGTTTTTTTAGATTCAGGGACTAAATTTATAGATTTTTCAAAGTCTAGGGACTCTCACCGGTGATTTTAAAGTCGAAGGACTAAATGAAAGAAAGTGGGATAGTCGAAAGACCCTCACCAGTGAGTTTTTAGTCGATGGACTAAATGACAGAAAACGTGATAGTCGAGGGACTATACAGCGATTTAAACCTCTCTTATCACCACCATAACCAAATTTATTGCGGAACCAGACCCATAAATGTGTCACATAGTAAAAATAAAGAATAAAAAAGTTACTGGTATCAACACTCTTAATAAAATAATCACAACTAGTGTTGCTGGATAAACCCAAATGAGAAATTTATTGTTAGCTGTGATCTTTTCTTAAACTATCAGCCCAAAAGTAAAAATTTAAACAAAGATATAATATTCTTTTCCATAGGGTCGATACATCTCGACCGGCCTAACTAGTTTAGGGGGCAATAAAGGCAACAAATTACTTTGACGGATATAAAAAATAAAATATTTTCAATAAGAAAACATATGAACATAGCTTAAAAATCACTATTCGATGTTTTTATTTTGCGTATCAAAATAATTTTTTATGTTTATTTTTGTCTCCTACTAATCTGTATATTTAAAAAAAAATAGTCTCCACAAAACTTAAAGAATGTGATTCCGGATTTATGGATTTAGGAGGAAGACTATGTGTTTCCCGAATTATGGTTTTAGATTTTGTGGGACTAATAGTGAGACAAAATGTTGATGTTTGGGCTGTCACATGTCAACTTCTAAGTACTCACATGTGTGAATAGACTAATAATACAAAATTTTAAAATATGGACCGGTGTGAGACAAAAATTAACATAAAAGATTAGTTTGATACAATATTATATTATCCCAAACATTAAAAGATTAGCCAGCTCTAGTATGATATTGTCCGCTTTTGCACCCGAAGGCCCTCACGACTTTGCATTTGATCCACTACCAAAAAACCTCATACTAGTTGAGCGATGTGGGATGTGGGACTTTAGTCGCTACCCTAACGGAACATGGAGGACTAATGGTGATTTTTAGTCGAAACATCACAAACAATTATATAACTAAACACTTTACCAATTATATTAATATTTAAATCAAATTTTGTAATGTTGATTTTGTTGGTTTGATTAAATGGTTTTGTTACGTATGATATAATTTTGTGTTTGACTAGTTTGACGATTACTAAGTTTGTATTTTAATACAAATTTACATCACAATCTAGAGAATGGTGTTTGGTTGGGTCGGTCAATAATTTGTTTTGTTGTCTATCATAAAAAAAAGTACAAAAAATGATAAAAAAAAAGTAAATATCGATGAAGATCAGTAAAAAATTGAGGAAGATTAAGACACCGAATACGGATGAAGACCGGTAAAAAAACTATGAAAATTGATAAAATATTGGAGAAGATCAGAAAAATACGTAGAATATTATGGATGACACTAAGAACCGGATGAAACGCGGTGAAAAAAGGATGAAGAAAGGTTTTTTTCTTCTGAAAATACCATAAAAATAAAAATGGCGAGAAGAAACCAGATGAAGGCCGCTAAAAATTTATGATGATCGATAACAAACTGAGGAATATGTGAAAAGACTAGAAAATACGATTATAGATCGGAGGTGTCTTGAAAATACGTGATGAAAGCGCGTGAAGAAGATATAAAAATTAGTCAAATAATTATGAAGATAAAAAAAAGCAATAGAAGTCTAAAGTAACATGAGAGAAAAACACGGATGAAAGTTGGTAAAATATAATAAAACAATTTGATAAATATTAAAAAAGATTGAAAACACTAAAAAATGGTAAAAAAACTAAAAATAATTCAATAATTATTTTCAATAAAATGATATCAACAATGGTATTATTTAAATAATTCAAAATCAAATTAAGTAATATTAAGTTTTCATTCTCTTTTATGTTTTTATATTTTTTTTCACTTTCCAGTTCATTAATGAAATAAGGCTAAAAAAACTAAAAAAACATAATATTTAATTATTTACAATACTTTTATGAATCTATTAATACGGCAACTTATCAAAATAAGTATCTTATTAATAGAATGATCTTCCATAAATAAAATCTTGAAACCTAAGACGTGGGGTTGTTTTATAATTTCAAACAGATTAACACCATTTCATATACTTTTTATAAATTAGATTTTATTTATCTCAACATGTATATTTTCTAAGAGTTTGACCAAAAGTATTGCATTCTTATGACCAAAAGGTCATGAGTTCGAGTCTCTCTACATACGCTTTCTCGGCTGAGCCTGTCACCTTGTGTGGTTTACCTTCTGGCGTTGGTTTGCAGGCTATCGCGTCAGACTGAGGGTTTACCCTGTGCGCACTCATTGCACTCTGAGTAGCGGCTGCGGGTTCCCTCCGGAAAAAAAAAAAGAGTTTGACTTCTTTTTATTATATAATTTTTGTAATTTTAGATGTAAAAGTGAATATAGAGTTTCAGCACACTTCACTAACAAATGTAATAGACTAGATAAGCAATATTATATTTTCTAACACTAAAGGTTTGTTTGTCTACTGCAAAATCAAAACGGTTATTGTTTCCAAAGATATTTTATTTTTTTATAAAATTATTTGGATAAAATTAGAAAAGCTTATCTATTTGGATATATTAGTTAATAAGTTCAAAGAATGTGTTAATTCTTCAATTGATATCTATTTTTAAGTATATGGATGCATTTATGAAAGAAAGTGGAAATACAATGGTTAAGCTTTTAGAAAGTCTTCATCCAGAATATTATCTCAATGTATTTCTCAAACGTAACGTTTATCTGTTGTAGAATTTTTTAATTCACAAATAAAATATATACGTACACTCCCTATAATGGAAGTCATTGACAAAATTTGGATTTTTCTTATGATACAAATGTCTAAACATCGAGCTGAATCATTAATTTGTACTAATGAATTATGTCTAAATATAAAAAGTATAGATAGAAATAAAATTGAGTTAGGAAGATATTAATATTTTAATCATTATCCCCGACGGTTTATGAAGTTTTTTTTATATCAAACCATGGTAGAAAATTTGGTAAACTATACTTTTTCATGTGGTAAATGGCAATCTTATTGTTTTTTGTGTTCTCATATCTTGATTGTTATCACCAAAACATAAGAGTGACTAATTAGTTTTATTGAACATTATTTCCATTCTAGCGTATCGAAAATGTTACTAATTCCCTATACACATTTTTATCCCCTTTGGTCAATCTGCAGTTGTTGATGAATTTCATGTAGACATCATGGTAGGCCAAAGAAAAAAATTATTTTTCTTCACAAGGTGAATTGATTGTAAAGAAATTTAAATGCAGTAGACTTAAAGTTGTTGGTCATAATAGAAGATCTTGTACGACAACAAATGTTTAAGTTTTTATGTATTTTATTTTTCATTTTTATGTACAGAAACATATATTTTATTTTTGATTCTTTTATATTTATTGAATATATATTTATTTCAAATAGTTTTGGATTCTATCGTGTTTTGTTGTAGTATTCTCTATCAAATTTTATTATCATATGTTTTTTAATTGCTGATGAATAATTATTTTAATTAAGAATAATAGTATTATTATTGTTACTTATAATATGAGTAACGACATTATTACTACTATTCTAACATGTTTAATTAGGTTTATTTTTTGAATTGGAACATAAATATTTTATCATATTATATGACTATGTAATATTTGGTACGATTGTCTTCATAAATATTATTTAAAAAATTGTTTTAACATCAAATTGTTACTTTGAATCAAACTACTTATAATATTGTTACATATAATTAAGACGTTAAAATTTTATTGACATTACAAGAGTTTTATAATATTAAAATAAAAATATATTTATAATAGTGCTTTTAAATAATATAGAATTTAATTCATTTAATGAGGAATAAAAATAGTATTACTATTAATTATAATATGAGTAACATTACTGTTACATTTATTTAAACATGATTAGTTAGTTTTATGACCGACAACAAAAATATGTGATCCAAAAACTTTCAATTAAATCACTAAAAATATAACGTATACGAGTTTTTGGCTTAAATCGAGACAAAAGTAGGTTTGGGGAAAAATATCCATGGTTTTCTGAAATATGAAGTTAAGATTTTTTTGAAAGTAAGGTTACATCTTAAGTTAAATTTTTTAGTTTTGGAACTATAGTTAATTTTAAAATTACTTCATTCTAAAGTAGTTATTAAAATTATAAAGTTCTTATAATCTGTAATATATTTGAAATTTTTGATATATCCCTCCCTCCCGCTCCCGCTCAGTATGTTACAATTTTAATTGTTTATTTGTTTTGATGTATACAAATCGAATTGATTTGTGTTAAAACTATGGTTTGAAATAATTTTTTTATTTAGTTCTATATTCACGATAAGATTTTTAAAAAATACAATGGCATGCAACTTGTATTATTTTTGTATCGTGAAAAACAATATTGTTTCGTGTAATTGAAGACGCTTGTGAAAATATGTGTTTTTTGTCGATGTTAATGACTTGCATAATACATGTATTTCACTTACGAAAATATTGTTACTTGTGAAAATATATGTATTTGACTAACGAAAATATTGTTACTTGTGAAAAAATAAGTTGTGAACAATTTGTAAAAATATGTGTATTTCACTTGAGAAAAGACATTTACTTGTGAAAAATTATTTTTTTTATTTGGTAAAAAACGTACATAAATGTGTGTATTTCACGTGCCGAAAACAAGTTATAAATTACTTGTGGAAATACATATATTTCATTTGCCAAAACATATTTAATGGTAAAAAAAATACTTAATAGATACGAATCACCTATAAAAAATTTGAAAATAAAAAATTTACCAAAACATATCACCAATAAAAATTTTTGTTCGTTTAAAAAAAATAAAACATCAATTATATTCGTATTTTTAAATTACTATTATAAAAATACGATAACTTAATTTTTTTGAAATAAAAAATTAATTTTAATTTATGGTATAAAATTTCAAATGAATATTTTAGATAAATAATTTGTTGCAAATATTTATATTCAGGCATATCTCTAATTATAATGTAATTGAAAATGTAACTCACCTAATAATTAATTAATTTTTCTAATTTTTTTAGGAATTACTGTTCAATATGATTCTTATCAATATTTTCTTCCTAAGACCATCTTAATAACTTTGTATAATTTGGTCAAGTATAAAGGAGACGAGTCGCTTATTCTATCTTTATCGTTTTTTTTCTTCGGAGGGAACCCGCAGCCGCTATTCAGAGTGCAATGAGCGCGCACAGTGTAAACCATCAGTTTGACGCAATAGCCTGTAAACCAACGCCAGAAGGTAAACCACACAAGGTGACAGGCTCAACCGAGAAAGTGTATGTAGAGGGACTCGAACTCATGACCTTTGATCCACAAGAATGCCTTACTCAACCAACTCGGTTACCCCCTTGGGGGCATTCTATCTTTATCTATATTCACATTAATTGGAATAATAATACTTTGGTAGGACAAAAATAAACATTATTCAGAACTTCCGTGATAATTTTTATTTTCAAGGTGCTTTTAATCTATCCTATTGGGACTCTAGACATGTTCATGTAGAACTAAACCTCTTTGACGACCTTAGGAAACTTTGGAAGCGTAACATTTGGATCATAGGTGAACATTCTCTAAGACTCTTATATGGACTCTTCAAGTCAATCCAAGAATTGAATCTTCATTAACTCTTGTTTGGATAACTCTCCCCAACTTACCAGAGTTCATGTACAACCATGATATAATTTACAATATAGAGAAGACTTTAGGAACACCTCTATCTACATGGGTACTTAAAAATAGAGCAAAATTAAATTGTTGCAAGACATGTATTGAGTTGGATATTTCTAAAACTGTAATTTACAAGGCATGGGTTGGATTTGGAGCCAATTATGGCTTTTGGATAAACATAATCTATGATAATATACCCTCATATTATCTAGAATATAAAAAACTTGGTCATAATTCATCCAACTGCAAAAAATCATTAATTAACAAAGATGTTCAACCTTCTAGGAATATCATCCTAGACTCATACCCTATAGCTACTATCCTCAACAAGACTCTTTCTAATCAAAACGGAACATGGGTTCCCAAACTCATATCTCTAATTATAAATGGGAAAATCCATAGAAAGTTGATACTTTCAATCGGTTCCATATTTTACAGAAAATGATAATACTCAGAAGGCTCAAAAACTTAAAAAAGTTTTTAAAATGATGACATCTTACCTTTTAAGCAACATACTCCTTCTCCACAATTTATAGAACATAACAGGTAAGAAAATCCTAAGGTTCTCACCAACAAAGAATAACATCCCACCCTTAATAGTTCTGCCAATAACCAGACAAATATAGAGTATGATACAGAAACCTTAGATGAAATAAATTTAGAAGTCATGGAAGCTCTTTAAACTATATGATTTAGGTAATATATTTTCCTCAAACAATGATTTTGAAAACCTATATATATAATCAAATTCACCCAAACAAGCTTCCACTAGAAGTCTCCCTATATCATAAGCCAAAGCTATTAATGGAAAATAAATTAAGAAAAACCTTAGTAAAAAGTCTAAAAAAACATAGATCAAGCCAATTAAAAGATTTCTTACCACTAACGCTCTATATTTTAAAGGCCCATCTAGATCCTTCAATCCTAATTCTAAATTAAAGTCTCAGTTTTAAACTAGAGTATTAGGGGGGTGTTGGCAATAAAGGCTCAAGAAGAAGACTTAAATTAATTACCAAAGCAGAAAAGGTTGATTTCGTTGCTCTCTATGAGCTTATGCTATCTATGGACAAGTTAGATGAGGTTGTTAGGTTTTTATGATTCCAATTTTGCATTGCCAACTCTAGTAACAAAATTTATATATTATGAAAAATGATACTATTGTGGACATTATATTTAACCATGATCAATTTATTCATCTTAAAGAATTATCATAGAAAAATGAAAACTAAAAAAAATACAAGTCATTGATTTAAAGATATAATTGAGTCCATGGTACTTGAAGATGGATTTAAAGTAGATTATCACAAAGATATCTAATATCTTATAACAAAGATAAAAAAGGTCCAGTAAGCAAATATTAATCGGGTTTACCTACAAAGTTACAACTTAAAACCCTTTATGGAGCCATTCTCATAATGAAGTTCTTTTAACTGTTTAGTCATATCTTGGTGTTTGTTGTTTTCATTCTTATACTTTCATAAAACACAACGACAAAAAAATCATGATTATATCTTATTTTCTCAACTTAAGAGTTATTCTTAGCCATAATAGTCTTAATGAGTTATTACTAACAAAGTTCAAGCATGTTGTATTACCTAGCATTCTTCTAGCTTGCAGAATTCTGAAATTGCATAAATTTACCATAGAAAAATGGAAACTTAAGGAGATGCAAGTGATTGATTTGAAGATGGAAATGGATCTATGGAACCTGGAAATAAAGATGAAGTAGATTTTCACAAAAAACTTGTTGCGGATTTGTCAATGAGTCATGAGATAAAACTTAACCTAATTACTGAAAAAAAATCAGTAAATAAAAAAAATGATTCATGGCCTCGATTGAAAATATATTACATTTCTAGCTATCAATAATACTTGAAGCTTCTATCTCTAATATTCCAAAATGTCTAATATCCCAAAACCAACTCTAATATTCCAAAATGTCTAATATCCCAAAACACAGTGTTTATATAAGTTATTTCATCAAACACCATCCGTGTACTATCTTTTTTAGGCTAATGGGAATTTTATTAATAAAATAATTACCATATGGGTTTACAAGGGGAGCACTTAATATATGACTAAGTTAGTCAGTACAATAGGTGGTGCCAATGCTAAAAAACAAAGTTTTAAATACCCTTCAAAATCAGATTACCTAATAAAGACTAAAAGAGCTTCAATTGAAATCAGGGAAATCAATTGACATCTCAATTATGATGCACTTTCCAAAGAAATCTAAAGCTTAAAAATAAAAACATATTGATGATTCCATGCTTTAGAAAAGCTCACTCTAACATTTGGTGAAGATGATGATGGAGAAATGATGAATTGATACTACACAAAGTAAATTCATTTTTAGGACGTTTGCAAGAGAATAATAAAGGGGATTATTGAAGTCATTAAAGTTTAGAAATTTCCCTGACGTATCCTATTCCCTGGCTCTCGAATTGAATAATTTATTTGAGGTATGCATGAGCATTGTGAGAGTTAAAGAAGAGTCTCATTTTTCATTTCTGCATCCACTTAGCCAACTAGTTCGTAGCTTTGTTTTGGGTTCTGCTGATATGCTTGATTACATAGATGGTTTGATAAGATTACAACAGTAGTTAAGGATACCACCGATAGGATTGGAATATTTTCCAGTAGCTAACATGTTAACGACGAGCTATCCGTTTCGATACCTATATTTATGAGGTCATTTTGGTGGCAGATAAATAGGACATCTAGTAGAGCTCTGACTTTAGTATAAAGGGAAGATAACTTGCCATAAAGACGACCACGATCATAGATTAAAATACCTAAAATATTACTAATTATTATAATGCCACATGATTCACTATTAAAAAAAGGAAAAGTCGTCAATATTGACCTTGATTCTGTTGTTGTTAGGAGGCTACCAATAGGTGAGCATGAGAGTCTTACGATTGATGGGAAAATTATAGCAACCCATTTTTTTGGAGCATTGGTGAAATGAGACCAGTGCTTGAAAGAAAGGAGGTTTGCTTGATCTAAACCATAAATAATATGGTTTATGTAATTGATAGCAGTTTGGCATCCGAAATTTGATATTTCATCTTTGCTTTGTTTCTCAGGTTCCATATAACCTAGAAAATTATATGGGAAATGATGAAGCTAATAGGGACCTTCTTATCCGTAGACTAGAGCCAATTTCTGAGCATGTTGTGGATAGTTATGAACCTCCCATGTTTGATTTTGAATATGGAATAAAAGTGACTCCAAATTCTCCACGCCATGTTACATTCCACAAAAAGATGCTTAATATTTTCTTGATTGCTGCAGAACAGGCATTTCGATGCTAATATAATGTTTATTTTCTAAATGATATCATTAGTAGGTAACCAGTCATGAAGCATTGTACAGGTTAGGTAAGAACATTTACTATAGGTAATTATGTTCCAGATCTTGCCAAAGAGGTTAGATTGGTTATGCTTAGTTCTTAGAAATTCCCAAGTGTTTTTAAGGTTGAATTTACAATTCTTTGATATCCTCCAAATGATTAAATCAGTTTGGTGAGCATCGATAGAATGGTTGTTGATGTTGATCATGTCACTAGGGGATAAAATTATGCTTAACTTGGAGACATTCCAGCCATTATGAGTCCAATAGTTTGAGACTTTGTCAAGGATGTATCTACTGTTATTTAAGGAGTTGTCAACATTGATCAGAGGAGTTTCTCTGATCCAAGAATCCAGCCTTACATAAATTTCACCAGATCCTATATTCCATTTAACTTTGGGCTCAGCAACATCCTTAATACTAGCTAATCGTTTCCAAACTTTAGAGCTTTTCTTGGTTTTGAAATCTACAAGAAGAGGATTATTGTTGTTGCAATAAATGTTATGGGTGTATCGGGACCAAAGATATTTCTATTGTCTAAAGTTAATCCAAAGATTACAAGAAGTGGAGTCTTGTAAATCCTTCAAGTTTATGATCTTTAATCCATATTCAAAATAGGTTTTGCAAAGCTTTTTCGAACTACACTAGTGAATCTTAGAAGTATCGTCTGTAGAACCCAAAGGAAATTATTGAAAATTTCCTATATTATATCAATTATGACATTAGGTAGACAATTACTTTGAATCCAATAACTAGATATAGCCATACGAACAGTGTTGATAAGATTGAGTCTACCAGCGTAGGATAACTTCTTATCTTCCTACTCTTTAATTTTTGTTCTTGTTATTTATCAGAGGCTCATAGTTCCTGGACCAGTTGTTATTGTTTAGCCTGACCCCCAAGTAAGTAATACGCAGAACATCACTTCTAAACCCAGTTTCAGCTGTAATAGTGTTAACTTTGTGAGTAGGAAACTTAGTAGTAGTGATGATAAAAGTATTGTCCTTGTTGATCATCTAACCAGAGACATTTTGTTAGTCTTGTAAGAAGTTACTTATGGTAGTTATAGCACTATTAGAAGCATTTGTGAATATTAAGAGATCATCAGTGACAGCTAAAATTAGAATACAGGTTTGACTCCTAGTTTTATATTGAATAGGTTTGTTGTTATTGAAAATGAGGTTAAGGCCTCTTATCAGAAAATCCTGAGCCAAAATAAAGAGAAAAATGAGACCTCTCTTATCAGAATTTCCTCAGCCAAAATAAAGAGACAAAAAGACAAGGGGTCTCATTGTCTTAAGCCTCTTCTAGTTCTAAAGTAACGAAAAACGGTGCCATTGATTAGAATGAAGGCTTTGATATTACTAATGATATTATTTATGAGATTGACAAAGCTTTTAGTGAAGCCAAAGGTTAGGAGAACTTTCTTAATGAAGCTGTGGGACATTCTGTCAAAGGCCTTGGCCATGTCTACTTTGATCAGAATGTTCATTAGCCATATTTATATTATCCTGAATTGATCTATTAACAACGTATGCACCCTGATTTTCAGATATAAGCTTAGGTAGAATTTTTCCTATCCTACTGCTTAATAACTTAGAGATTATTCTATTTAGCATAGAGTACAAGATGATTATCCTGAACTCCTTCCAACTAGAAGTATTGTTAGTTTTAGGGATAAGTACTAAACCTGTGGCCAAAACCCTTTGAGGAAGATCATGACCATTAAAGAATAAGTTTATCGCTCCAATTAGGTCTACCTTAATAATGCTCCAACATGTTATGTAGAAAGTAATGTTGAATCCATCCATTCCAGCAGCGCTGGAAGGGTTGAACCCCTTGATTGCTTCTAGTATTTCCTTTTCCTTTGGCATTAACATTATATCATGGTTGTCCTGCTCATTAACAATGTTAGAAATTGCGTTAAAAAGATAGCCATTAGAGTCATTATTTGCGTAAATACATTTTGTAAGAATGTTTTTAAAGTAAGTCTCTACAGAGTTGTTAATAAGCTTCTCATCAGTGATCCATGTTGAACCATCTTTAATTTTGATGATTATGTTTCTCTTTATCCTTCATTTGACGTACTTTGTTATACATATTTCCAAATACAGCTTCATTCCAACCTTTTAGAGTTATTTTTAGTCCATTGAGCTTGTTCGAAAACCTGCTAAGAGGATTACTCTGCATTTCAATCAACCAGTTAGATTTGACAAAAGGAATGAATTCTTCACTTAAGGACCACATATTTGGGATTTAAAACAAGAGTTCTTATTGGTTTTTCCATTGGTGATAGAAACTAGGATAAACATATGATCTGAACAATTTCTTGGAGATGATTGACAATAGTTTTGTCGAAGTAATCTGTCCACTCAATGTTGTATAAGACTCAGACTAAAATTTTGCATTTAACTTTGTTGGTCCAAGTAAATATATTCCCAATGAAACCATCATCTTCCAGGTTACATTGAGTAATGACTTCATTGAAATCATCTGAACTGTTAGCACAATAGTTAATGCAGCATTTTTGCTCAGAAGGGTTAAATATGGTGTTATAATCCCCAAGAACCATCCACTCATTAACATTAAGAGCTATGTTAGAGAGGTTAGACCAGAGATCTTTCCTGATAAGTCTTTGATATTTGGCATACACTGATGTGAATGAGAAGACTTTGTTGAGGTTAATATAAGTGATCTCAACATGAATTAGTTGAGGGTGTTCTAATACAATGTTAAGAGTGAACCAATCATTCCAGAAGAGCCAAATTTTGCTGGAGCAGTTAGATGTATACTGGGTAAAACCAAGCTTAGCAGCAATGGAGTTTATTTTATCAACTCTAACCATATGTTCTTGGATAGTGAGAATATTGACTTTATCTTTGATTATAATGTGCTTGAGTCTTCTCAAAGAAGCTTTATTTGCAATGACTCTTATATTCCAGCTAAGTATGTTTATCATGATTTTGATTTTATTTGCTTTGCTTGCTGGTCCCAAAAAGGGGTTTGTAGATGTTTTTTTTCAGTTTTGCTTCTTTGTTTAGCTGTATTTAGTCTCTTGGATAATAATTCTTGAAATCTTTGGTCAGTTTCTTTCATTTCTAGGGTTGGAGTGGGAGCGATGCTTCCAAAGTTGTTGTTGTTGGGTGTGTAGTTTCCTTTGGTGTTGGGCTCCTGATCATTTTCTTTATTTCCACTGTAGTCCTCTTCAAGATTCCTAATAGCCTCAATGATCTCTTCACTGTTGGTAACTGTGTCATTCACATGAGGTGTGCTTTGGCTTTTGGTGAGTTATTGATCACTGCTATCTTCATTATCTTGAAAAGCCCGATTCTTGAAAGTAGGTGAGGAATATATAGGGTTTTGAATTAGAGGATTTTCTTTCTCAGTAGTTTGTGGCTTAGTTATGATGAATTGCAGTTTAGGCTTTGTCCGAGTGAATGTGTCAAGGCCATTGTCTATGGTTTGGTGGAGTATGATGTCATTTGAGGTTTCTTGAGGTTTTGGTGTCATCTTTCTGCAACTTCCTTTGTCATGACCAATGTGAAGAAACTGATTGCAGTAAGAAGGAGCATCCTTGTAGCCGACATGAACCCAACGCCCTTCGTTTTCTCTAAATCCAACCCAAACTTCATGTTGAAGATTTTGGGTTATGTCTAGTTCAATTAGAGCATCGCAAGCATTAAATAATACTCTGTTCTTGGGGGGGGGGGGGGGTTCATATCTGTAATAAGGCTCCTATTGTTTCAGCAAAGTAGTGTATTATTTCTTCTTTGAACATGAATTCTGGAACGTATTCTATGCGAATCAAGGTTGAGGCAATTGGGTTTTCAAAATATGGGGTTAAAATGTGGGGATCATTTGAGTGATCTCATCATCTTTTCACCAACTGTCAATGTGGATCGAGACCATAACTTACACATGTCTTCCAATAAGGAAAATTCAATAAGAAGATTTCTTGAATCCTAGTTGCAGACATTAACTTCACCGGAGAATTATATGTGGTCCAAGAAAAGATTGCGAGTTTGTTCTTTATGAATATCTTAATTGATCTTTGCAATTAAAATAAATTTGCGAGAGCATTCGTGTGGATATTTTTTTGTTTCTTTATTGAATTGGAGGGAAATGTGGGGTTTTAAATATTTAGTTGAGATCGGTTTTAGGTTTGCAGATTTGGTTGGGGTTTTGATGGAGCTACAACTTCAGCGTAGTTTTTGGTGGTTTGGGTGGAGATCATTGGCTGCATTTTGGATTCCTTGGTGGTATTCAAAGATTTAAAAAAAATGATACTCTGTTTTTTGCATTTTGATAGGGACTTTATATCATGAACTAGGAATCTTGGTGGTGTGAAATACCAAATGTCCATGTTTGTACTTATAATAGCCTCAATTCAATTGTGGGACTTTATGTCCTCACCTAAACAAGCTTTCTAATTAAAAGAAATAAATAGAAAATAACAAATAACAATTTATATAGATTGTAGTGATAATATATATTTATCATTATTGATTGAGAACATGCAGTTTGATGCTTTGAGTTAAAATTTGGATAGAGCATGTTTGAATACACAATGTGTGAGCTTCAAAATTTAGACACTTGTTAATGGCATAAGATGATTTGAATATATATACTGAATCACCCCTCATGTTTTTCTTCGAAAAGGAAGCTTGAAACATGTTCCAACGCTTTGGATAGACTTTTTCTACTTGTGTTAGATAGCCATTCTCTAATTATGTTAGATAGCAGTTGCTTCTGTGTTTTAAAAACCTAGGTAGTGGATGAAATTTTATTGTTCTTTGGAGAGGGAGATGGAGAGGGAGAGGGAGAGGCA